>JAFBJT010110001.1:0-26687 GCA_016785325.1 Chascanopsetta lugubris | reverse complement strand
ACCCGAGGTGTGTGTGTGTGTGTGTGTAAAGCTGGCTCCAGTGTGGAGGTGGTGTATGCAAATGATTGATGACTTTACAGCAGCTTTAGACAACAGCAGTAAACAGATTTGACTGGGGGAGTGGGGTTGCGGGGGGGGGCGGCTGGGGGGGTTGCAGGGGGTGCAGGGGGGGGGATCAATATAAATGTGCACATGTGTATGCATGCCTGTGTGTGAGCGTGCATGTGTTTGGATTGCCATTGTTCATGCTTTGTTACTGCAAGCAAAGCATAATTACAAGACGCAGCAGCAGCAGCAGCAGCAGCAGCAGCAGCAGCAGCAGCAGCACACGGAGGTTAGACATGTTTGTCTCTGCTCCACCTCCTCACACACATCACTCCATCCCTCCGTCCCTCCTCCACTCCGTCAGCCCCCGCTTGTTTTTCTCAATTGTTTTAATCTGCCCTCAGATTGATAGCCCCCCGTATTGATTGATCTGCACTTCAGAACCATTTCATGGAACGTTTATTCAATTGGTTCAGGCCCAGCCATGCCAGAACCTCCTCACGGCTCTTTAAGTGCCGTCTCCCACCAAACTCAATACTCCCTAATGTAATGACTGAATGCTGGTGCTAATATAGTGATAATTTAATATGTAATGCCTGTTTTCCAACAACTCCGGCTACCGGCCATTTTACAATGCCAACACCACTCTGCTCGCTCGCCCGTCAGCTCCGGGGCAGCGGCTCCGAGGCGGAGCATCCGCCAGCCGCCGCCTTCACCGAGTGAAACCTGGGGAGTTAGCGCCAGGCCCGGGGCCGGCGTGGTCAATACATATTGCAGATAATCAATAGGTCCATATTAAATGAGACCCCTCTGGCCCCGCGGACATCCCCTTCCTGAGCAATGAATAGGACCAGAGGGAGGGCGAGAGAGGGGGCCGCTCATTAAAGCCCCCTCTCAGGAGAGAGCAGCGCGCGGTCGCGGGCTATCTTTAGGTGCCTCATTACCAAATGAGCTTTTCAGAAGAGACAGGGCGAAAGGGGGCCGGGGGGGGGGGGGGGGGGAGGGGGGGGGGGGGGGGGGGGGGGGCGCTCGGCGGTCTCGAGTGGCACTCGGTGACGTGGCCTCTTCCATACGCCCCTCGTGTCAGCCATGTTAAAGGCGTCAGGCCGCCGCCACTCTGCTTAATCTCAAGCTCTCGCGGAGCCCAAGATGAACTCGCTGGATGTGCAGCACGTTAAATTGCACTCATGGATCCTTTCAAGAGCAGCTCGGCTTTATCACCTAAGTGGCTGCTATTGTCCGGGTCGTGCACTTTAATGTGGGGACGAGGAGGCGGACGCCCCCCCCCCCCCCCCCCCCCCCCGGGGGGCCGCCCCCCCCCCCCCCCCCGTTAGCGCCGCACACGGTGGCGACGTGAGGGGAATCTGCAGCCGAGGGCACAAGTCGCCGCCATTCACAGTCCGTACGTTCTCCGAGGGCTCCGATGAATTTTTGTCAGGGCCCCGTGTGAGATTCCACAATATCAGGCCTGTGTCTGCTGCAAAGTGTTGTCTTAGGCAATATCTGAACAATGAGATGGAAATGACGTTTTTGGAAGAAAAAAAAAAAGGAATGAACATGCAAATGATGTTTCCCTACATGGGTCATGTGTCAGTGTTTCCACGTCATCACACTACTGACCAAGCTCAGTGACCTTATCTCAAATGGTGTGTGTGTGTGTGTGTGTGTGTGTGTGTGTGTGTGTGTGTGTGTGTGTGTGCGTGTGTGTGCGTGTCTTGCATTGTTGCCATTGCAATATATGTTGTTTTTTAGAGGAGTGTACATACAGTAATTGCCTGAATGCATAGATGGTTGTTGTCATCACTCCGGACTGAAGCCTTTCTGTTCGAGGGGCAGATCCTCTACAGCAGCGGCCGAATCATCTCATTTTGCAGTAACCCAGCATGTGCAGTCTGAGCTTCAATAATAACTGAAGGCTGCCCTCCGTGCTCCTCACACCATGCAGCTTCACCACTAGATGCCACTAAATCTTACATGATACACCTGGAAACTCGCTGAGGAAGCACTGATTCTTATTCAGGACACCTTTTTGTTTAAATCATCTCCCCATGATATATAATCATGACAGTGCATATATATATATATATATATATATACTCTCAGGCACAGTCAGGCACATCTGCAGTCATTCGGTTTCAGGGAGCGTTCCTTTTTGCACACAGGACAAGCAGGAGGGGGTGGGGATAACGTGGCAAATAAATGTGTTTTGAATTAAAAAAGTTATTCAATTGATCAACAACAGGTGGCGCTATTATGCAAGAGCATTAGTGTCAACCCAGCATCCAGCTCCGAACAAGTGATGCCGCTCCAGTCCGTCTGTTTACCACATCAAACTGCCATGGATTCACAAGTGACTCTCAGAACCACAACACAACACACACAACAAGCACAGTGGCTCATAACTCACTCTAGTGGTGAAAAAGTGGTACAGCAGTGATGATCATTTTAGGTCATATCTGAATATTATGTACAAGGTAAATAAATCATATATTTTTACTTTCTCAGTCATTGCGTTAGCTGCAGTGTTTTTGCAACTGGTTGTTTTTATTTATTATTTGAATGATTCTCTTGAATCTAAAGGTTTAGGGTTAAACCTTTAAATGACTTTAAAGGTTCAGTACGTAAGATTTATATTATTGCCCGAACTTGCGTCAGGTTTAGTTTGCTTTCAATGCCTCATGGCAAACAGACGTGGTGCTTCTATATTACTCAGTCTCCTGCAGCCTAAAAGTATACTGACCAACAGGGGGCAGTGTATCTGTCACCTGAGATGATGGGGTTAAGTGACAATGCAGCATTAGTACTGTGACCGGAAACACAGAGAAACACAGATATGAGAGAATGTGTGTGTGTGTGTGTGTGTACGTGCAGATGGAGACACATGAGGGGTGTTGGATGTGGGATGTGGGATGAGGGGTGGGATGTGGGGTGGGGGGGGGGGGAGCAGAGGGTGGAGGTGGGGGGGGGGGGGGGGGGGGGGGGGGGGGGGGGGGGGGGGGGGGGGGGGGGGGGGGGGGGGGGGGGGGGGGGGGGTGGCAGACGGTGAACTAACCGCACCGTGCTGCTGCTAGTAGTAGTAGAAGTAGTAGTAGGAGTAGCGGTAGGAGTGGTAGCGGTAGTCGAGGCCTGGACGGACGGATGGGATCGGGCTTTGTGTGCGGTGAGACGGGCCCTCTCCCGCCCTGGTCGGACTACTGCAGGCGAGAAACAGTTTGGCGTCAATCACACCTCTCAGATGGACACGGTTATTGATTATATTGATCATGTGATAGGCCTATTCATTGCTGGGAAGTTAAAGCGCACCCCAACTCCCCCTTCCCCCGCCCCTTCATCCACCACCATGCAGCTCCACCCGCCATCCGCCCCCCCACCCGCCCCCCAGCTCCCCTCTCATATTGATCATGTGATAGGCCTATTCATTGCTGGGAAGTTAAAGCGCACCCCAACTCCCCCTTCCCCCGCCCCTTCATCCACCACCATGCAGCTCCACCCGCCCCCCCCCCTACCCCCCACCCCCCAGCTCCCCTCTCACACCGCGGAGGTGCGCGCAGACCCGGGCCCTCAGCTTTAAAACACTCCGCATTGATCCGGATCGGATTATTTGAAAGCTTTTCGTTTATTTGTCGATGTAAAGCCTGTGTTGTCTTGTTGAGACGAGTGATCGGCAGCTTTACAGCCTGTCACACGCACACACACACACACACACTTTCACACACTGTCTCTCTCTCTCTCCCTCTCTCACACACACTCTCACACACACACTATATATATAAAACGTGCAGGCCATGCTTCACCATCTCATTTTAAATCTCCCAGTTCCCCTTCGTCTATTTGTAAAATAAATGAGTGAATACAAATGTAACTAATTCCTGTAAATGTCAGAGAAGCTTCGGTCAAAACATTGAGATGTGGGGGATAAAACGAAGACCTTTTCACAAATTAATTTAGAAACGAGCGTCTGAGGGAAAATAAATGTGCGAATGGAGAGAGAAAAAAAATAATTTCATTGAATGATAATGAAAAATGTGAGTGTTTTCTGTTGGAATTGAATATATTTTATTGAACAATCTCACGAGTTTTTTTTAATTTTACATTTTTCATATTTGAATCATAATTCCATAATTGTTCCATTTCAGTCTGGCTCATAGGAAAGAATCTAAAATCAGACTTGGCTGTAAACAGTGAGGCTGAGTGTGTGCGGCCCTAATGTCAGAGCTGCAGCAGCATCAACTCTAGACTGTTTGAAATATTCATGTGCTACAACACAGGAGGCTGTGAACTCTACAAAACACAGAGATTTGTAAATGTGAATTTAGTTTTTACAAAGTTCATTATATTTTACAAAATAACTTCATCAACATAGGTTACATTTTTGTCCTAAATTGTCTGAAATCATGTGATAGATTTGTGTTTTATATAAATAAAACAATGACATTCTGTTATAAGGTGTCAGCAATAATAAGACAGTTATTGCCCCCCCCCCCTATGTGCAATGTTTGAAAATAATACAATTAAAGGTTCAGTGTGTAAGATTTCAAAAAAATGTGTTCAACTGTGACAAAAATGAACTATAGACAATACAGATGTTTTTATTATTACATTATCACCTGAATTCACTTTTTGTTTTCATAGAATGATTTTACACCTGGAGCAGGTTCCCCGTGGAGGCCGCCATGTTGCACCCCATAGAATCTCCTACACTGAGGTGAGAAGCCGAAACATAATTATACATGTCACTGAATCACAAACACCAAAGTTTTTCCCTCACCCTGCCCTAAAAACCAAAATATGAAATTTGTGTTTTCACCTTCAACACCAAACTATTTCAATGTGGTGAGCAGCTCTCATGAGGCCTTTTATCAACCATCAGCTATCATGATAATGGACCAGGGTTTTTCAAAATAAGATATTTGGAATTAACAATGAAAGCTGAGTGTTTACGTGTCATCTGAATTTTCTGACCTAGTGATGCAAAGTGGGGGGAAAATGGAAAATGTGTGAGCAGATATTAAAAATGTTAATTATCATAAATCAACGTTGCCGCCCTGCATTTATGCACCAATCAAAACCATTGAAATGTTGCTATACACTTTGAATGATGCCGTTGTTTATCAAGCATGTTCATCGGGTATGTTGTAAAGTCTGTGGCTTTTATAGCTCATTACAGTTCCACTCTTATTTACTGAGTGTGAAAATATATCAACGTGTTCCAGAATGAAAGCAACATGCAAGATGAGCTCTGCCTGACACACACACACACACACACACACACACACACACACACACACACACACACACACACACACACGCACAGGAGATGACCAGGGAGCAGTGATGAAAGCAGGGGTGGAAGGCAAAGGATCTGCTTTGCTGATGTTGGTTTGGATCCAGGAGAGACAGAAGGGGGGGGGGAAGCAGAGAGATTGAGAGAGAGAGAGAGAGAGAGACTGAGAGAGACTGAGAGAGAGAGAGTGTGTGAGAGAGAGCGAGAGAGAGAGAGAGAATGAGGGAGCCGAAGAGAGCAGAAGAGAGGAAATCAATACCGATTCAGAACGAGTCAGATAAGCCTGAACAATGTATAGTGCAGACACACTCTATAACCTAGTCACACACACATATGTGCATGTGGAAGCACTCACACATACACACACACACACACACACACGTGCACACACTGAGTGAATTGTGCTTGCATGCCGCCATAAAGACACATTACAATGTCCATAAAGCATAGCAACCTTTAAAATCAAATGACATCACAACCTTGGATTGCTTTAAGGATCCGCTGACATGAGCAGAAAGAGCTCATTACTACAACTCGATAGGAAACTGGATGCTCTGATGCTCTTTGTCCACTGTAAGATGCCCCTCCGCTCATGTCGGTGCTACCACATCAGACTCTCTGGGCCCCGGCACATCGCTGCCTCCCCGACACTGACGCCCAGCAAGCTGTGTTTTGTAAAACGTGTGTGTGGAAGCCTGCACCATCCCCTGACTGTGCAGTCAGATCTGTGCTATTGATGTTCCACAGGATGTTTGGGGTGTAAACAGTGTTCTTGGAAACCACTTACACACCCTGGGCAGGGGTGTTTAGGCAGTGATAGCATGGCGTGTGTGTGTGTGTGTGTGTGTGTGCGTGTGAGGTCCTCCTCCGTTAACCACAGATCTGACTTTGCTTACCCGAGATGATGCTGTTACAAGCGCTAACATTACCCCTCTCTGCCTCTCTCTTTCTTCCCCCTCCCTCCCCTGCTCCCTTATACTTATCAATTATTAAGGTTGCTATTGATCCTCTCACTACCCTGCCTCTATCTGGCTGTTCACACAAAGCCCAAACCTGCCTGCCTGCCTGCCCTCGCTCAATCAATGGCATCTCCCTGGCTCCTCCAGCTCTGTTTCCACATGTCACTTTGGCTTTTTCTCGCTTTTGCACTCAAAGGGCCATCGGAAGTTTCGCGAAATCTCAATTTGGTCCATTTGAAATCTTCAGAAAATATGAGGAATGGCATGACTGGCATTAATCTTTCATGGCGCCGGCAAGTTTGATGGGCATTCAAAGATGGAGCTGGTATGGGAGAGGGAGAGACAGACAGAGAGAGAGAGAGAGAGAGAGAGAGAGAGAGAGAGAGGGAGGGAGGGGATGGGAAAATGGCTGTGTGCGTTGTTGGACTCTGTGGGACCATGTTCCTGTTTGTTTTGCTATTGGTGTTTTGGAGGCCATGGCAGCGTGTTGCCGGGTTAACCGGTGAAAGATTAGGGAAATTGTTTTCATGTACTGCAGAGAGAGTGAAAGAAAAACAGAGAGAGGGAGAGGGAGCATGAGGGAGAGAGAGAGAGAGAGAGAAGGGGGTTGGGAAGGGGAAACAGCCTTATTGATCTCCTATGTGCAAAGCCAGGCAAACATAGAAAGGACAGAGCTACACTATTAATGACACTCACAGCCTCAGCTCCTAATCCTTATCTCCATCTATCCATCTTCTCACCAACCGATCTATCTATCTATCCATCTATCTATCTATCTATCTATCCGTGTGTGAGTGTGAGTCTGTGATTTAGTTCACACCTTCGCCCCTGGCTGAAAACATTTCAAAACAAATTCTGCTGTGCCTTTCAAATGATGATTTTCATCCAAACGTGTCTCACCGTCTCCAGAACTCTTCCTTCTGCATTTTACCTCATCCCTGTTTCAATCCCCCATCCCAGCTCCAATCAATATTTCATCACAAGTCGTCATGTAGCTGAACGTTGCCTTGAAGCAGATCCAGGGATCATATTCCTGTGCTTTTATGACAACACAACACACCTGCTTTATATTCATTTTATATTCATTTTCATCTCTCTATTGCATTGCACACATCTATTGTGTGTGTCTTCTTGTGAAGTCACATCGTCCCGGTGTCTCCACGTGTGGAGGAGGCGTGTGTGCGTGCGTAACACCCGGCAGTGGTGTGCGTGGGGCCGATCATACGCGCGCGAGTGTAAATGTAGATCTTTTGCATCACAGGACTAAATGAAAAGCCGGAGAGACCGTGCGGTTTTTGCGTCTTTCAGCCCCGATACGGGCATCGATCCGCGTGCCACATTTAAAAGGGAGAGTGGGAACTGGCGTATTGATCAGGCAGCCTGGGGTCACCCCGCTTCTGCTGCGCGCAACTGGTTGGTCACAACACCACCACCCCCACTATACCACCACCACCTGGGCTGTGTGTTTATGGTCAGGCAGAGGGTGTGAGGGGGGGGGGCGGCAACTATTTCCAGGTTTATTGTGAATCAATGGCGATTTGCTCCGCGCCGATCACAAATATAGACCCTTTTGTTTTCGACAACAGCAACGCGCGTAAAAGGCAAACGTTCGTCCCAAAGCAGTCGTTAATGCCGCTCAGATCTAAATAAACAACAGTTACACCTATGGTTGTGTTGTTGTTGTTGTTGTTGTTGTTGTTGTGTATAAACATGTGTGATCCACGTTTATGGGAAACAGAGGGGGAGGGAGAGTTGAGTGGTGAAGGTGCTGTGTTTTGGAGCTGTCCGTGGTGCTGAAGCCGTCCGGCCTGCGCACCTTCACTCTTTCACTCGGTCTATAGTTTTAGTGTTGGTGGTGGGGATGGAGGGAGGAGGGGGAGGAGGGGGAGAGGGGGTGGGTGGATGTTTCTAACTCTGTTTATGTGAAATATGACGATTCTGAACGGGACGTCTCTTACCGGCCAACCGGAGCGCGGACATCCGCTGGAACTCTGGCTCCTGCAGCCACTTCCACATCCGCCTGAAGGTCTCCCTGCCGGACTTGAGCTTACTCCAGGGTTTGGGGTTCCGGAGCAGGTCCGACAGGGTCCCCTGCGACCGGCTCAGGATCCTCTGGGCGAATATGGCCTGGGGGATCGAGTAGCGCTTCAGCTCGGCCGTTATCCTCTGAGCCACCTCCTTCGTGTTGATCTCCTCCGCCTGGATGCTGGAGCCCGCGCCCCCCTGGCCCACCCCGTGTCCGTGTCTGTCCCGCTCCCCGAGCATCACGGCGCCGTTGGCCTGCGAGTGCAGGTGGCTGTGCGGGTGGTGGTGCATGCCGTTGAGGTTGGAGATCATGCCGTGGCCGTGGCCGCCCAGGCTCCGCGCCAGGTGCTCCTGGTCACTCCGCGACAGCATGGAGGCGTGGGACTCGAACCCGGACACCGGGGAGATCATCTTGGCGTCGGTGGAGAGGTGCGCGCTGGGGCCGTAGGCTGACAGCGGCTGCTGGGAGTTGTGCAGGGAGCCCAGTCCGCTGGACAGCGGGGAGAGCGAGCCGTGGCCCATGCCGGACACCGACATCTCCTTGGGGTAGTGGCTGTACAGGTTGCCCATGGAGGCGAGCCCCCGGTGGTCCTCGCGCATCAGGGTGAAGCTGCCGCTCACGTTGCCGGCGGAGAGTCGCTGGTGCGCGGCGGCGGCGGCGGCGTGGTGGTGCGAGTGCGGGTGGTGGAACTTGTCCGACACGGTGGAGATGGGCGGCAGGTGCTGCAGCGGCGTCAGGGTGGTGTAGGTGTTGCTCAGGCTCATGCCGGACTCGCACATGCTGATGGACGGGTGCAGGTGCCCGGAGAGCGCGGCCGGGTCCGCGCGGTAGTCCCCGCCGGAGCCCTCCAGGAGCGAGGCCATGCCGGTGACCATGGCCGAGCGCGCGCCGGGGCCGTGCGGGACCAGATTCCGGGGAGCGGAGCTGGGGGACGGGGAGGGTCGTGCGTGCGGAGAGCTCATCAGGTCCCCCGCCTGGGAGTGCGCGGACACGCTGTGGATGTTCTCCATGGTGAGCTCCATGGCTGACGGACGATATATTTCCCCCTGTCCCTCCCTCCCCACCCTCTCCCCCTGTCTCGCGCTCCTGTCTCTCCCTCTCTCTCTCCCCCTCTCTCTCTCTCTCCCTCTCTTACTCTCTCTCCCTCCCTCTCTCCCTCTCTCTCTCTCTCAGCCCCGCGCGCGCTCTCGCCCCGAACCCTCTAACCCTCCAGGAGCGATAAAACGACGCGTGAACACCAATCCATTGATTATAAAGGCTCCGATCGATCCGGCGGGAGGCAGGTATCAGGTGTGTGGCTCGGGTGCGGCCGCAGAACCGAACCCCTCGGCCTGGTCGGTGCGCGCTCTGCCTTCATGTGTCGGGGAGCTCCGCTCTCCAGGGCGATATCTCATCTCTGGAGCAGCCGCGCTGCCACTAGGAGCAGGCTGAGCCACGTGTCAGAGGCGTGGGCGCGCGCCTCCGTGTATTTAAAATGTGGCGCGGGCACGAGCGCAGCTCTCCCGGTGGCGTCCGCGCACCTGCAGCAGACAGAACCCGCGTCGGATCTCAGACCGTCTCCTCGCGCACATGCATGTGCACCGTTTGTTGCACTGGAGCTGCCAGACGAGGGACACGCACAGTCCACGTTCTCCTCGTTGCGCGTGCATGTGGTGTGTCCAGCTACCGGTGCACGCGTGACACGAGCAGACAGGCTCGTGGTTGTTGTTGTTGTTGTTGTTGTTGTTGTTGTTGTTGTTGTTGTTGTTTCTGCTTCGCGTAAAGTCCAGATTCCCTATCAGCTCCGTCGCGCAGGAGTCCCTCACAGATAAACTTTGTTTTCCCACGGACTGTATGGTTTTGCATTTATGCGCTTTAGTGATAAACCTGATCGAAGTATTGATTGACAGAGATTAATGACGTGGTGCAGGCCGCTTAGAGAGAGAGAGAGAGAGAGAGAGAGAGAGAGAGAGAGAGAGAGAGAGAGAGAGGGAGAGAGGGAGGGAGTGAAAGGGGGGGGGGTCACAAAGTAAGTTAGGATCCCAACGCCGCAGAGCAGCGAGAGGACACGGGGGAGATCAACACAGAGCAACTTCAGTGTGTGAGTGTGTGTGTGTGTGTGTGTGTGTGTGTGTGTGTGTGTGTGTGTGTGTGTTTAGTCTCACACACTTTATTTATATGCTTGCACTCGATGTTTCATTTCATCCTTAGAACATGCACGAGGTCAAACGAGCTGCTGGAATTTCAGAAATTGTTTTGAAGCGCGTGAGGCAACACTCAGGAGTGATGTTCACCCTGTTGTTTTATTTATCAAGAAATGCAAATGTTTTTGAATAGTGATCAATGATAAATAACGACTAAATACATTCACAGGCTTTATGAAGCAGATGGATTGTTTGATAAATCAATAATATAGGAATGTCTGAAAACATGTTACTCTATAACCTCCAACATTATTGTTTTTTATTTCATTATTTTACATGATCACTTATTATTGTCAGCATTACTACTAAACTACTATACTGATATTAACGCTGACAATAATAATATTAATATTATTAATAATAATAATAATAATAATAATAATAATAACAATAATATTAATAATAATAATTATATTAATAGTAGTAATAATAATAACACGATGATGATGATGATGATGATGATGATAGGGGTGGCAGGGGTTCAATGGTTAAAGGAGCCTTTGAATGCAAAGGTCACTAGTTCGAAACCCACTTGGACCCTGCGGCAGTGACACCTGATACCTCCAATGGCCCTGTGTGTATTGGTAGAACCATCCCATGATCCTGAGGACTGGATAAGCAGTTGATGATGACATGATAATGATGATCATGATAATGATGATGATGATAATAATAATAATAATAATAATAATAATAATAACGCGCACACACACACACACACACACACACACACACACACACACACACACACACACACACCTACACCTGCCTATAGTTTCCACAGCCGAACTGACTCAGTGTGTGTGTGTGTGTGTGTGTGAGAGTGAGTGAGTGAGTGAAGTGAGAAGCTTTAAAGCGGTTGTGTTAAGTCGTTACTTCAATTTGTCTCTTTCATTGTCACGGTTGTTTACTTTTACCCTCAAGCTGAATAAAGACAATCTACAATTTAGAAATGTAGAAATATAGGATTTAAAAAATAAATTCGAAGACTTCCGTTCAGTTGATTAAATATTTCAATTATTATTATATGTCCAGATTTGCACATTCTGTCTTAAAATCACATCTAAAAATCAATAATAAAATTGTTGGATGGATTCATTGGAAAAAATGAATTGAAGGTACACGTTTTATTTATTTGTTTGATTTGCTATCGTAAGAAAATATGTATGTGACTAAAGTTTACCCCCAAAGACTTTTCCTAAAATTGTAAAGAGTAATTTTCTAATGAAGTATTTGACAAAACAATTAATAAAAAACATATAGGCTCATATTTTAAGTTTTAATTTTTTTAAAGAGAAAAACAACACAAACACACGCGCGCGCGCGCACACACACACACACACACACACACACACACACACACACTCACGTCTTTCACTTACATACACTATAGAAATACATCCTGAGTCTTGTCACAGCAGCTCCACTTATTTTATCTATTTCATTTACAAATACTTTTCACGAGTCCCCAGAGCCACAAGACATTTTATTGAAGTAGTAACAGATCATAAATCACAATACAGTAAAAAGAAAAACTACACACACACACACACACACGCACACACACACACACACACACACACACACACACACACACACACACACACACACACACACACACACACACACACACACACACTGTTATTGGTGGTTGTCATAAAGCTCCGTGATTAAGCTGTTTCCCCCTAAAGTTCAGAAATTGATTGGTGCAGTTCGATCTATCGATCATCGATCAGTTGATTGTCCCTGAGCGCAGTTTCCTAAGCAGAGGTCTGTTCTCTGACCTGTGGCACATGACTGAGCCTGTGACAGCTCACACACACACACACACACACACACACACACACTATCTGCAGCACAACATAATGTGTTATTCTTTAAACAGGGCTCATCGTCAGATCCATGTTTACTTCATTAATTCAGCTTCTTATGTGGATTTGGAATTTTCTTTTTAAAAGAACAATTTCGATTATTCTAAAAACGAACAAGACAGTACGAATTTTTTTTAATCGAAAAAAATAGAAACTATCTATTTTATTGTTTCTTTGTGTTGGTCGTTATCTGGGCCCGAGCTGGGGCTGACGTCATCATTTCTGACAATCAATTGGTTTGTGGCATTTATGTCAGTGTGTGGTTTTATTGAAAATAACGTGGTGTGCGTGTGTGGGTGTGTGAGCAACAGCACTGGAATATGGATGTGTGTTTTTTTTAAAGAATTTCAAGTATGTGAACTATCCCTTTAATTCCATCTCCTTGTAAGAAAATATGAATATAGAGCAATATTCAAATTAACATAAAATTACATTTTTTTTGTGGTATGTTGTATAATAATATGGTAAATATGCAAACGTGACATCATAGGTCATATGAATTTATCCTGTTTGACATTTTAACTTTATGGGAAATGTCCCTGCAGCCCCCACTCAGAGAGGAATCACGTGGGCCTCACACATGTCAACAAAGGGAGACTAATTGATTGACTGGTATAATTGGAAGAAAGGACATTTTGAATGAATGAACCCTGTCCAGAGAGAAATAGAATAAAAGGAAGAAGAACAGAGCAAAAATAGATCAGCAGTACTGAGGTGCACGTGCCAGCATCACTGATCAGTATGTGTGTGTAAACACAAAAGTGGCATTAAAATCAAAAGAACACATCTCCGGCTAAAATAATGAAATATGGATGGGACTGCATATTTATGTTTTACACAAATGAAGAAAACAGAAGTGTAGCGATTGACTTGGACTGTGTGAGAGGACGGAGAGCTGACTGATGCTGAGGAGCTGCTGTCACACACAAGGCAGGAATCTGCCTTTGTTCATTTGAAATGATATTTACCATATGTTTTTAGCATTCACATTGAATATGACAGGTCAAATGACTCACTATGTAAATTCATAAGACTGCAACCTCGATGGTTTTATTCATAATATTTGAACCAGTGAAGTGCTCCGTGGATTTTTGACCTCAATTCTGAATTAATCACTCTTAGTCATTGATTTTCATTTATATGTGAAATGATGCAAGATTACTTATGTAATATTTAGTCTTGTGTGTGTGTGTGTATGTATGTATATACATATATATATATATGTAGTATATTTGCTTCCTTGCTTTCGTTTCGGTCTGTCTCCCTCCTCTTTACCAGTGTGAATTTGGGGCCCTGGCATTTAGCTTTTTGGGAAAACCTTGAAGTGCCAGCTGCTGAGGAGGCCACACGGGGGGAAGCCAGGCCACCGTGGAGGCCTGCAGGGTTTGGAAACCCGCCCTTGGCTTGTCCCCCCTCGGTCAGCTCCACCGCCTTGTTTTATTTTAATATTTTTTATTTGTATTTTTTTTTGTCAAAGCTGTGCCGTCCACCTCTCCGCTGCCTCTTGTCTCCGCTCAGCTGATTAGCCGAAAGCGAGCCTGATGAATGTCCGTCGTTCATCCGCAACACCTGGGTTCTCAGGAGAGCGAAAGGTTCGCAGCCACCTCAAGGACGAAGGCGGGTGAAAAAAGGGGACTCTCTCTCGCAGCCGTCCAGCGATGGGACCACCCAGGATTTGCATACTTGAGGTTTTCGCTTTGCTTTTCTTCCCTCGCCTGCACTCGACGGTGTTGCCGAGTTTTCCCTGGACCAGACTCCTGGCACACCTCGCCTCCTCCTGCTCCTTAGTCACTGTCACTGAAACACAAAGGGCCCAACACACAGCCCAGTGTCCTGTCCCAGACTGTCTGACCTCCCCCTCTCTGGAAGCCCTCACCCATGTTTGGTGATAGAAAATCCTCTTACTCTTGCTGCAGAGCCAGAGCCCTGGGTTCAAATGACAACAGACCACTAAAACAAAAGGTCAGGCATCCCAGACCAAAAAGCCAAGCAAAGAATTAAAGGTGCACTGTGTTAGATTTCAGTCATTTTAAAAAATATTACAAAACTATTTACGTTTGTAGATCGTGACATTTTCATACTCGCCTAAATGTATTTTTGTTCACATTACCCTTAAATGAGCCCATTGGTGTGAGTTTAGGTGTGGCGCGGCCCTTTCTGTAGAGGCCGCCATGTTTTTACAGTAGCCCAGAGTGGATGCACTAAACATCATAGGTTCTCCTCCATGCTCCAGAAGGTGAGGGTGAGGTGATGGATACAACTTGCACCTTCACCACTAGATGTCACCAAATCTTACACACTGCACCTTCAAAGTCCAGCTCATCCTGATCACATGATGAGGATGCTTACTTCTCTGTTGTCATGTGTTTCTCAGACTATGTCTTTTTGTAATTGGGTCAGGGTTGATTTTATTGTTTACTTTTTCGTGAGGCCTCTGCAAACACGCCTGTGCTGCAGCTTGTGACATGAAAGAAAATATGAAGGAGAGAGGGAGGAAAGGGTGAGGAAACAGTATGGGAAGAGGTGGAGGGAGGGAGGGCGGGGGAGGAGGAGGAGGAGGAGGAGAGGAGTTGGATAACAATGGCGAGAGTCCAAGGTTGGCTAATAGTATCTGACACGCTGCAATTTTGAGGCTTATATCAACATTGTTTTTACAGCTGTAATTAAGCCACCTAATCAGAAGCACATTGGTCGGGACAGTCTGGGGCTGTGAGGGGGCAGACACACACACACACACACACACACACACACACACGCGCACACACAGTGAGCTGTGTTCAGCCCTGCGGCGAAGCAGCAGCAGCACCACCACCACCACACTGGGCCTCAGCTCAGTGGAGGCCAGCCAAGGGAACTGTGGGTGGGAGAGCATCCTGAGTGCGACACACACACACACACACACACACACACACACACACACACACAGTGCGTTGAACAGTACGGGCAGTTTGTGCATTTTTGTGCATTTGTGATACTACATCTGTCTGCAGTTGTGTTTTTGGCTTTTGGCTTGTTGCAACAGTCTCCCGGTGGCGTGCATACCTGTGTTTATTAAGCGCTCCGCTCTGCTCGATCCTTACTAACGCACGCATGTGTGCTCAAACGCACTTCCATGTTCGCTTCATGGTGTGTGCCCGTGTGCAGGAAAGAGCTAGTGTGTGTGTGTGTGTGTGTGTGTGTGTGTGTGAGAGAGAGAAAGGGGGGGAAACATGTGCATGTGTGCGGTCGCTTAAGCCACACGGAGGTTCACCCCACCCTTGTCAGGGCCCGGTGCCGAGTCACCCAAGTCTCAAATGGCAACATATGCAAAGGCACATACACACACGCACACACACCAGGACGCATGCACACACACACACACCAGGACGCGGAGCTCAACTGGGGCCAAAGTCAACAGATGAGCTGGTCTGAACCGGCTCGCTGTGTGTTCTGATTGTAAATTGCGCTGGTGATGATTAGAGAACTCCAGCACAGGATGTCGACTCTTAAAACTGTCCAGAGAAAATAATTTTCTACTATGTTCAGGAAACTTTTTTTTTTCCTTCTCTCCTTTACACGGCTCCCCCTCTCCACCCCCCCACCCCTCCTCCTCCTCCTCCTCCTCCTCCTCCACCACCACCCCTCTTTAATTTAAACATCATGGGGCTGTATGTGAGTAGGTGGAAGGAGTCGGTGTGTGTAAATTGGTTTAAGGCCTCCAGGGTAAAAAAAAAAAAAAGAAAGGCAGACAATAGAGGCTGTTTGGCATTTCATCTTATCTTTGCAAGCTTAGGTACAAACAGACAGATGTATTTATCAATGCATATTCATGTCATGACACAATCAAAGTAATTTTGTGCACATGACTTCTCTTTACTTCTTTATATACAAGATACAGCTTGGGGGTTTACGTTTTTATATCTGGCTGTATACATGTGTGTGGTTGTACATTAACATAATTACTTAGCGGTTTATTTGCGTGTGGCTGTCACAAAGTGGGAAGGAAGATCAATGAGGGTTTGTATAACGGAGCCAGAGGTTGAAGGGGATGAATGATTATTGTTCTGCTCTTTACCTCCTACTCACTGTGTGATGATGTCATCATCCTGAGACACACAATACTGCAGGCCTGGTCGTCCAACGCTGGAACCACGTTGGTGTGACTCATCCCTCGCTGATGTGGACCGCACATAGAGTCAAACCTACATGGATGGACAATAATAATCATAATCAATAACTTTACTTTTGATATGCAAAAATATTTAGGCACCAGCGTTTAACGGTGCATTCGGAAACCTTCAAAACGTGTCCGTTTATCGTGCCACCTGTTGCAGTTCAATTAGGCACAGTCAACTTTCTTCGGGGGGTAACCATGGCAACCTGCTGCTAGTGGTGTCTTTAGCCAGCTAGCGGGCTCTCATACAGTCACTGCTGGCACTGAGGATCATAGGTTCAGGAGTGAGCACACAGATCAACCTAAGTCATTTCACATACCTGCTGATAGTGACAATTAAACAAGTGATGTCCATTTTCTTTGATTTTGTAATCATTTGTACACAACAACAAAAACAAAGTTGCAACATGCACCTTTAAGTTGGACTCTATCATTCTTTACAGGCTAGCAAGCTCCACATGAAAGTTGCACATTCACAACACTTGAATTTGCCCTTCCTGGCTATTGCTAGCAGCTGAGAGGAGGAGAGGGCGTGGGGAGGACAGCCCAGTTTGCACCTATTGCATGATATGCATGACTCTGTGTCTGACTGACCTCTGCTTCGGCCCTCAAAACCCCCGATGGTAGGCAGAGTGTTTCAAGTGACAAGTCACAAGCCAGTTGTTTGTGTTGACACCAGAAGTGCCGGGGCAACGGACACCAGGCTTTTCCCCCTGACAGCTTTATAAATGGCTATGATGGGAATTACGAGTAATAGAATATTTGTTATTTTACGAGACCAATCACACTTAGGCCACAAGAGTCAGTCGATCTGAGTGAACTCAACGTCCTGCAGCCTGCAGCCAGCTGGAAGAATTTGTCCCACATTCCCTCTCCCCCGCTGTGACGCCCGGCCCGGTGACCGTGAATGTGTTAGCAGCTACTGAGCCCTCTCACCACGTCCTTCAACTTAATTTAGATTTATGTCCCTCTTTAAGACCCTGCCATTCCCTCCCTCCACAAATGACATTTTTTTCAGTTTGCCTCTCGCAGTCGTGCAACATGCGGCACCGTCCGCACTGATTTTCACGTAAAGAAAATAAAAGGATGTGGACAAAGGAGAGGAGAGAGAGAGAGAGAGAGAGAGAGGAGTTTGTGCGACTTGTCTGGAGTTGTGCGTCGCAGCTTTCCTGGGGTTTGGCAGCGCTTCCCTTCTCCCTCCCTCCCTCCCTCTGTCGCTCCCACCTCCACAGAAATGTCCAGCTTGATTTAATCACGGAGGCAGAGGGGAAATCAAACTGGGCGTGGGACCAAGAGCCTCCATATGGGGACAGGCCCCGGTCCTGCGACCTAATCGACCCTCAGGGGCCGAGCGGCAAACAGTCAGCGGGTCTGTAAAGCGGAGCGTGTTTATATTTGTGCAATCATGTCTCGGAGCATGGACGGGTTTTTATGCGTCCCTCAGGTGGCAGCAACGGCACAGTCACACACAGACTTGTGTTTGACATGAAGGTGGGGGAGAGTATTTCCTATCCCACCATCCTCCTCCTCCTCCTCCCCCTCCTCCTCCTCCTCCTCTTCCTGCTGTGCGGTTCAGATGTTAGAGCCGACATTAAATTCCTGTCGACAAGCACCGGGTGGGGAATCGTCCAGGTTCGCCGTCGCCGTGCCCCCAGGCCTCTGCAGGAGAGTCGCGTTTTCTTTCCGAAAACACACGCTACACCTCCGTCCTCCTTTTGTTCCTCTGAAATTCTTCCCCCTCTTTCTCTCTCTCTCTCTCTTTCCCCCCTGGCTCCCCTCCCTCGTGCTGCCGCGACTGTTTACGCCAAGTGACGGTTCCTCCTCAGCTCGCTGGCTCGTGGTTCACCGAAACAAATAAATAGAATCCACGAGGACGCACACATTCGTTCGCGAGCGCATAACGAGATGAGAGACGGGGAGAAAATGTAAGCTGTGGGAAGGGAAAGTAAATTCAAAACAAATCATGGCACGGCCACGGGATACAACTGGCAAATGGAGGAGACAACTAACTAAACAACGGCCGCGGGATTGTCTGGCTCTTGCGTCGCCTGTGTTAAACAACAATCAGAAAATAGCGCCGATGAAAACTGGCCTGGAAAGCGCCTCTGACGTATGACTCATTCTGCTGACGAAGATGACATGAGGTTGTTAGGTGAAAGGTGCAGTGTGTACGATTTGGTGACGTCTAGAGGGGAAGTTGCATGTTGTATACAAAACAATTATATACAGACAGTTTCACGAATGTTTAACACCTCAGTATATGACTTGCTTTTTACATTACCCTTAAATGAGCGCTTTAATGTATATTCACATCAGGAGGGGGTCCTCCCTTTGGGGGCAGCCATGTTTTTACAATAGCCCATACTGGACGTTCGAAGCATCTCCTGAGCTCTAATGACAACCGAGGGCTACCATAGGTTCTCCCGCATGCTCGGATGAGAAGGGTGAGGTGATGGATACAAAATACAACCTCACCAGAATATGTCGCCAAATCGTACACACTGCACCTTTAAGGGTAATGGAAAGGTGATTTTAAATTCATGAAACTGTTAGTATTTAATTGTTCTGTAATTATTTGTGTAAGTGACAAAAATGACCGAAACTTTAGACACTGCACCTTTAAGTTGCGAGAGGAACCAACACCTTGTCCTGCAGAGAGCGTGTTATTATAGTCCCAGTATTCCCCACCAGTGGCGGTGGCTGGCTCCAACAAGAGCACACCAGTTTGCAGTACTTACTCCAGTCATAGGTCCTGTGGGAGCGTCTGTGTGTGTGCGTGTGTGTGTGTGTGTGTGTGTGTGTGTGTGTGTGTGTGTGTGGATTCAGTGTTCAGGAGAGGGACTTGGACGTGGAAAGACCCAGATTTATACGTTTTGCTCTCCGAATATCCCCGAGATATGTTGGAGGCAACGGGGGGATTTTATAAAAGTCGTCTCCGGTTTCTCCGCTTCAGCATTTTGTCGTATTGAGGACATTACGTGGTGACAACAGGCATTAAAATACTGCCCCCTCCTCCTCTTTTCCCATTCACACCCGTCTGTCTCCCTTCCTCGCCGCGTCTCCAGTGTAGCGTTTTCCCAGACTGCTGCTCCGTCCTTGAAAACAGAGTTACAGCCAAGCCGCAGTTGAGCTTCGTGGACGCTCGTATTTTTCTTAAATGTAAAATGAAATTATTAACTCAGCTGGACTCAAAGGATTTTGACCTGAACGCTGTGATTCATGGGAAATACAGGGACCAAACACACACACACACACACACACACACCCCTGTACGTGAAGCCTGTCCTGAGATTGTTCATAGCCTGCTCCTACAAATAACTCCCTCTCAGATATAGCACTACTTCTACTATTATAGCGAGGGCTTCATTTCAAAGGCTTTTTCCTTGAAGCTAAATACTTGTTTTATTCTAATGGTACTCCGGAGAGCAGACCGCTTATCCTGATATGAATTGAAAATTCACTAAAGGAGGCAGCCATGGCATGGAATTTGAAGTATAAAACATAAAACGGGGCATAACACTTGAGAGGGCGGATGCAGAAATATTTACTCTTAAGTTCAAGTTTTATTATTAATATTCCGAAGGCATTAGCGAGGTCGACTGGCGGCGTCTGTTCCAGGGTTACGGCAGAGGAGTAGAGTCAGAAGTCTTAATGCGCAGGAGCACATTTCAAATGCGTGACTCCTGCATGTGGCCGTGCACGTGTGCGTGCGTGTGCTCTCGTTTGAAGATCACCCTCACGTCCAGCCAGATGAAATCCCACTTCATGAGTGGGGCTGCTGTTTCCACAGCACTATAAAGAAATCATTTAGGTCGGGGGGGAAATGATTAAGTGTTATTAATATTGTGCCAGTGCTCCCTCTCCTCGTGGATATGGATGTTAAAAGGAACTGGAAGAGCAAAATGGTCTGTTTGGGTGGTTGACTAGATGTGAAACCGCATGAGTGTCCTTGGGACTTGGTTGGTTTCACGCTCGCGCGCGCGCGCGCGTGTGTGTGTGTGTGTGTGCGCGCGTATAGGAATGTGTGTGTGTGTGTGTGTGTGTGTGTGTGTGTGCTACAGCTCTGGCAGCAACCGGGGAAAGCACTGGGAGCTCCTCCAATAGTACCTAGTGTGGACTCATTTGTTGACTCAGTGATGGTTAGAGGGGCAAGTGTTGCCATCTTAACACCGGCACAACCAACTGGGACACACACAAACACACACAAAGTAGTGATGTTTTTAAGAGGCTTCATTGCTCCATAGCTGCAGCACAGTCTGCCTCCTCCTCATGGTAATCCGCAGCAGTTTCATACAATTTGAATGACAAACTGCTCTGGCAGCCAAAGGGCCAAAGGGCGGCGTTTGATTGAGGAGAGGACTGGGAGCGGCGCTGTGGCGCTGTGGCGCCGCAGATCAGGTGAGCTGGTGGATGAAACCACATGCTCATTCTCCAGTTGCACTCCAGCAACACTCTGAGCCTTTTTTTTTTTTCGTTACCCGTAACCTAAAATGATCTTGGGTGCAGAAGCAGCAGCTCCTCATTCACACATAGCTGGCTGTGTTATTTTTAATCTATTGGACAAAGCCTCAGCTGTGGAAGTCATCGGAGAGATCCTGCTGGTTTAGGCGTATACTCTAATGCGGCTCCGGACCCGGCGTATTAATAGTTAAAACCCGACAGCGCAATCAGATCACCAACCCAAACAACACCCGGTCCAGTTTCTTGAGTCTCTGACTGAAATCTCTCCCATCTATTCAGTGGACGTCCACACTAGCAGGATGCCTGCAGGCGAAGCATTGAAGATGTAAAGGTTGAGGGGTGTCAAGTATTAAAAAATCCAAACAGAACGAAGTGCTATTATTGCATGGAATAGTCATATCCATTGACATTTTTAGTCATTTCCATCTAGCCAGTAGAAATGCATGCCTGCGTAATGGTTACTAATGTTAATTTCCACCTCCCTTATTATGTTTTTTTGCACTTATCATGCAGTAATGCGGGCCACCGGGGAGCCCATTGTCTAATAGGAAGTGCAGATATAATTTCACCGCGCTGTGTTAAAACACTGGGAGTTGCATCTGGTGAATGGTCAATATCCTCGATCGATGCTGTTCAAATTTGGGAAGCCATAGGGCCTGACAGCTCTGAATTGTATTATTTGGGCAGAGTGAAGAATGCATGAATTGGGTTATGCTGTGGGAATTTCAGCCCAATATTTATTTGCTGTGTATACACAATTTCTGTGTAAACACTGAGTTTTTGGGGCGCCAGGCATTTGCTTTGGGTCAAATCACTGCAGGCGTAAAATGATGATAATAAAAAAAAAAAACTAAAACAAAAAAAAACCCTGTAACAACTCCACCAATGAATTAGAGAACTATAGTAGCTACATCAGGCTAGAAGGAGCGCAGTGAGCTTCTGATAATGTATTGTGATGAAATAATGATGAGATATTTCCTGGGCAGGAAGTTGGTCTCTTTAAAAAGGGAAATCGGGCCGAATCGTTCCCTAAATTGGGGAAGAAGACAATTAGGCGAGGTGTGTGGCTGTCAGTCAACCCACTGTTGCAGGGTGTTTTAAGAGGTGAAATCAAGCAGGCGAACTAGGGGGTGAGGTGGTGTAGTGAGATGGAGAGGCCCGGGCAGCCAGTGGGGGCTACACCGGAGCAGCCGAGAGCTGGGGAGGGAAACACCATTGTACTGTTCGTTTGGAGACATTCTGTCAAAGCCGGGCCCGGGCTGACACCTCGGATCACAGTTTGATCGACGGAGGAGTAGCTCTCGCTGACTAGGTCCTATTAAGGTGGATGTTTTCAAAGTTTGGTTCCTGGCACTGGGGAAAAAATAGGAAGGACACTGAGGGGAAGTGGAGCCTGAGCGGAGCTGACATGCTTCAAGACCCTCCTCTCCCTAAACGGGCGGTGGAGTCCGGGGGGTCAAATCGCTTTCTCTTCTCTTTCGCCCAGTCTGGCTCGGCTTCCAACTTCTTGAGTGCCTAATAGAGGGGGCGGTGGGGTTGTAGGGGGGGGAGGGCGGGGGGCACACATGGTCACAGCGATATCATGCACGTACAGACTGGAGAGCATGCGTGCACGCATGTTAACACACGCCCTCGAGCGCTCATGCAGGCGCCGAGCCACATGCGCATCTGCATACGGGGTTTTTGTATTCTAAGAGGACCGAGTCGTGTCCGGCAGGATTAGTGAACGCAGGTTTCCATGCAAGACCGTTTGTACCCCACTTCACCCCCCCCCCCCCCCCCCCCCCCCCCCCGCACTGCCCCCTGCCCCCCCCCCCCCCCCCCCCACTCCCCTCTCTCTCTCTCTCTCCTGGATCAATGCTCACCCGCTGTCACAGTGCAGTGAACAGGCAGAGGCAGCCAAGAGAGGCCTGCTAAGACCCACCGAGTCACAAAAGCATTGAGAGCGAGGGAGGGGGGTGGGGGGGGGGTTGGATGATGGGGGCAACACTCGAGTGTGTGTGTGTGTGTGTGTGTGTGTGTGTGTGTGTGAGTCGTCAGAGAGGGGGCGAAAGCAGACACACTGCACCTTGACCACCTATTATGAAGCTCTTTGCCGCGATGTCAAGTGAAAGCAAGTTAATTGGGTGAAGCTGTAGAGCATGTTAGGGCGGCGGTTGAGGGCTCGCCCGCCTGACAGTTGAGTGTCAGTGGGACCCAGTCAAGTGTGGCTGAGAGACAGAGCCCTGTCACCGGGCCTAAAGCAGGGCCGCTGGGGCTGTTAGAGAGAGAGACCCACCCCTTCACACACACGCGCACACACACACACACACACACACGCACACCCATTGACACGTACATCCAATTATATTCACTCATCCCCACCAGAGTACGCCCACACTGTCACAAATGAAGATTATTTCAGAGTAAGCTAAATTATTACCTTTTAGCCTGAAAGAATGAGACCGATTTTGATATTACATCTTGGAATTAACAAAATAATAATGATTTTTCATGTATTTATAATCACCTAAATGTTTTATTTTTTCCCCTAAAATGAGCCCATTAATGTTTATTTACATAAGGAGGGGGGGGGGTCCTCTCTATGGAGGCCGCCATGTTTTTCCAGGGGTAAAAATCAGACGTACTAAACCTTTTTTTTTAGTTTTAATGACAACTCAAGTCGACCATAGGTTCTCCTCCATGTTCACAAGGCTGAGGGTGAGGTGATGGATACAACATGTAACTTCACCTCTAGAGGTCACCCAATCTTAAACACTGCACTTTTAAGTAATTTTGCCTGTTTGGATTTGAATATGTTGCTTGTGCTGTGAATGCATTAAAAATAATGACATTAAAAGAATTATTTCCAATAGAAACCTCAGTTGTAACTGGCTTTGGATTAAAATCATCTATTATTAAATGGATGTAATGTAATCTTAAATACAAGTCCACCAGCCCTCTGGCATTCTTAAGTTACTTCTCTTGACATTATCAGCTGAGGGCTGTCAATCAAAACTCAGACTATTCTATTTGCCAAACTGACCAGTTTGTTTCTGCCAAACCACACATTTTTTCCCTAATTGCCAAACACCAGTATCTGTTTTTAACATTGTCTGCATTTCCATTGGTCTGCGTTCCTCTCCTCCTCCCCGAACCCACACACGCGTTTAAATGGAGTGTGCGTGGGCGACCTGACAAGTTATTGACAAACCTAAACCGAACTTAACAAAAGAGGCCCCAAATATTCACTGTTAAGCCATTTCCCCAGGGGCAGGGGCGGCGGGGGCGGCGGGGTGGGGTGGGGTGGGGGGGTGTATGGAGCGGCGTTGCGGATAGTGTCGGCGGGTTGCAGGATGCCCATTTATCTTCCTAAAGCTCACATTCAATCTCCATCACGCTGTCAGATGGAAATGAGACCCCCTCTTTTGTAGCATTGACACCCCCTGTAGCATTGACCCCCCCCCCCCCCCCAAGAAGTGGTACTCAGTGCCCCTCTCTCAGTATGACAAAGAGACCCTAATTAGAGAGGATTGAATGATAGATGAGGACGAAGTTGGCCCGCGGATCGTGGTGCTTTGCGCCATTTACGTGGCTGTAATATTCGCGGCGATGGGTGTGGGAATGGAGCACGGGCAGCGGATCCCCTGCTACGGCCGTCTCAACACACTCAACGATCCATAATGTGGGCCTTATGAAACTGATGGGCCAGAACACGGTCTCTATTCTGGAAGGCACAAAGCATTTGACAAGGTTGTTAGGACTTTGTCCCGGCACAGTCACCGATTAGGCTAATTCTGTGTTTGTATCGCGCCGAGCAGAATATACGCTCAGAGCCCTAAAGTTCAAATCCTGTGTGTCGAGGTGTATCCAAATAAACAACTCAGCACAAAAATAAGCAAAAATTAAAGTGAGTTTAATGAAGGTTTTTTTTTTGTTGTTTTTTTTATTAAAATTTTAGGCAGTTGACTTTAGTACAAGGATATAATTGATCAAATCCAACCCTGCAGCCAGACACAAACCCTTTGACACTGAATGAATCACTTGCCTCGGGCAGCTCTGAAATAATTATGTTAATTTGATGATCCCTCTAACAGTGCAATATTTATGAAGCAGGCAATCTCGGCCAATTTTAAAGGTTTAGAATCATCCCTAAAAAGAATTCCGCTTTGGAACAAAACTGCCGGACAAGCTCCACCGGAGACGCGGTCTAATTGGTCTTTAGCACTCGCTGAGCGCCTCATATGAAGCCAGCGGTTTACTCTCACCGACATCCTCACGTGTGCTGCACCTAAAGCCTGCTGCTGCTGCTGCTGCTGCTGCAGCGGCGGCAGCGCCTCGGTGATGGAATCAGATGCACTTTTTAAAATCTAATTCCTCAAACATTTCTAGCATTGTCCGAATGTTCACCCTCTTCTGATTCAACTTCACGACTCCCTCCTCTTCCCGCTAACAGCTTTATAAACTGCTTAAAGGACCATTACGTCTCCTTACTTCCTGCGTCATAATGGGTTAAATGTACTATAAGGAGTCAAGTCGGGCAATTAAGTTAAAAGGCTGTGAGCTGTAAATTCAACTCTACCTTTTGTGATAAAGTCCTTTTTCATTGGCCTCGCCTGTGTTTCATTCACCTCCCATAATCCTGGTCTGAATAGAAACAAAGTATATATAGGTATAATATAACTCACGTCAGAGTGCAGAGTATATATATATATATATATATATATATATTTGTACTGTGCATGGTTTGTTGTTGAAACTCCCAAAAAACTGCAGTAGTCAAAATTAACTATAAACATTCTCATAGACTAGTTATTGACGTTACATGATAAAGTTCATTATTATTAATCATGATTCTATTCTTGAAAATTATTCTTCAAACAGAGCCAGTTTTACTTGATTTAATTTCAAAATTGCTACTAATGTATACTGAATAACTTGCCTTTACCGTGTATTCATGCATAAAACTCTAACTTTATTTCAGTAAAAATTACTCCATAACAGCACCAGATGCCACTGTAATACATGTAAATGTGTATAAAATCGTTTTAGGCCTCTACAATTTAATATTAACATTGTTAAATTATATTTCTTAACCTCGCTATTAATTTGGTGTATTTACATTAACAGCATTGAGTGCTGTGTATTTCCTTAATTACATCACAAACATTTAGGTGAGTGTAATTATAGAGCAGCCGCAATGTCATTAGAGGCTATACCTTTTCTCCACCCCTTTATTTCTTCCAATGTTTTGTAATTAAGAAAAAAAAAAAGATAAGTTTGGGAGGTAATTTTTCAAAGTTCCTAACAAAGAGAAAAAGGGGATGAGAAAATCAATAAGCCATTTTAGTCTCTATCTATCAAAGCGGATTCCTTCTTGTCTGTTTTAAAGTGGGGATGTGGCACTTTAATAGGATAGCGCGAGGCTGTTTGAAATGTATGCCAATGATTCCTGTCATTTCATGGCAGCCCGGCCATGGTTCACTGAGCGCCCACTTCTCCCCTGTCAGCTCGACTGGAGACAAGCATTTAGTTGCAAACTTTGAGCAGGTTGCGCAAACCAGAAATGATGTGACTGCTACTTCCAATCCCCATCCTTCTCTTTCATGCTGCAATGCCACTGGCGGTCAAAGAAAGGGTGAGCGAGGAGCGAGGAGTGAGCTTCTCCTCATTTAACCGGAGAACATGCTGATTTAGTAAAAAAGCTTAAAGGTGAATAGACAAGG
>JAFBJT010110000.1:25014-43509 GCA_016785325.1 Chascanopsetta lugubris | reverse complement strand
TCAGGGGTTTGTGTGTGTGTGTGTGTGTGTGTGTGTGTGTGTGTGATGGCAGGGTGGGAAAACGTGTACGGCTTCGACATGAGCTGCATCCGCAACGTGGCCATCAAAGAGCCTCTGGTGGACGTGGTGGATCCCAAGCAGGTGGTGACCAACGCCTGCCTCCTCAAGGTCAGTGTGCGTCCAGGTGTGAGCGCGGTGTCGGAGGGCGCGCGCCATGTCATCCACTCCACGCGCAGATCCACCAATCGGGGGCCGCGAGCCGAGCCGTTTGGCTCACAGGGTTTTTTCCGTGATTGGCATCGACGATGTCCCACCTACGAGTAGATTGCTGTTGCCAGGCAACGGACCTGAAATTGAACACTAAGAGGAAACTTTTCGGGGGAGCACTGTGCAACGTTAAGACGGAATTAGCTTCTCGAAAAAACACTATTTCGACTGTTTGAAATCGAGCCTGAATTATTGTTGTTATTATTATTATTTTATTTCTGAGTAAAATAGAAGTTGACAGAGACGTTTACCTTAACATTACCCAACGGACCATGATAACAATAATAATGATGATAACAACAATAATGACAATAATAATGATAAGAATGATGTCACAGGGGAAAGCCCTATTGACCACAAAGCAGTTGCAGTACCACCGTTTGGCCACTACACCTCTTTTAACTCGGGCACTCTCATGATCCAGGTGTTGATGAATAAATCCACCGTACTTCAGCGACGAGTTGTTTTTATCTCCGTTTTTTTTTTCCGTCTTCATTTAAAGTGACATGCAGCGAGGTGAATTGTAAAAACCTGCACGTCAGAGGCAGACGAGTGTCGCGTTTCCTCCTTTTGTGCGCGAGTACATGAACCCGTCCTCCTCTTCACCGGCACATAATGGACTCTTCTGTGGGGCGGTAATAGTCTGCTGCTCCGCTCTCTCTCTCCGCGCTCGCGCACACAAGAGTGGGGCCCGTCCTTTATCTGACAAACCAACAGGAGGATGAGATCACTGAGGGCGGCCGTGGCTTTTTTTTGTGTTTGTCCCCTTCCGTCTTTTCACCGTCCTCTCCCGGCTTTGCGACACCATCCTTATTCCACCTGTCCGTCCCCCCCCCCCCCCCCCCCCCCCCCCCCCCCCCCCGTCCCCCCCGTCCCCCCCCCCCCCCCAGTCCCCCCGCCCCAACTTCTTTAAAAATATCCTTCCCCCCTCTATTTGTGCTCGGTCACACTGTCTGATTCAAACAATGACAGGCCTGGCTGGTCCCGGCCAATGGGAGGGACGTGTCTCGCCGTGGTGTCCGTCCCTCTGCGGAGACGTCTCGAATGAGCGGCCGGGGACCAGACGGTGTGTAGGTTTGAGTGACATCTAGGGGGTGAGGTTGCGTGTTGCAGTTAAATAGCGCCCCCCCCCCCCCCCCCCCCCCCCCCCCCCCCCCCCACACACACACACACACACACACACAACCTCACCTTACATCTGCCAACATACACTATAGGTGAACCTGTGATATTGCTCACAAACACTAGTGTTTATTTTTGTCCATTCTGGGCTGCTGTAAAAACATGGCCGCCTCCATGGGGAGGACCCACTCCTGATGTCGAGCGCTCATTCGAGAGAAATCGAGGGGATTAGAAGGTGTTTTTTTTGTTTTTTGGTCAATTAAATTAGCAATATTTCTCACCTGGCCTTTAATAGATTATTGTTATATGATCATGTGTTGTGTCACTTAAAGGGCCAGCGTGTACGATTTCGCTGAAATGACTTCAATTTCCCACCACGTTTTCATAAACCCCGCACACTGCACCTTTAACTCCCTCTGCTCTTCAGAGCTGCCTCACCCCCGTCATAAATCAAACTGCCACTCACTCCTGTCAAGCTCAAATTGCCAAGTCGCTCACAGGAGGGATTTTTTCTTCTCTCCTCACTCTCTCTCTCTCTCTCTCTCTCTCTCTCTCTCTCTCTCTCTCTCTCTCTCTCTCTCTCTCTCCGCCCACGAGGCGCCGGGTATGAAAGTGGAGAGCCTGGTAGCGCTGCAGAGGACAGAGGTGCTAACTCGCACTTTGTCACGCCAACGCCACATGGCGGTTGGCGGTTAGCGGCGGCGGCGCTGATCCAAAGGCCAAATTGGCCAGGCGAGGGCAGCGTGAAGCCCCACCCCCTCACCTGGCCACGCCCCTTTGAATACGACAACACCTCCATCAGACACACACCGGCAGCGTGTGTGACAGGAGAATGGTGGAATTTGATCATACTTGTGAGGCAGCGCTCTAAATAGACACACAGAGAGGCTGTTCACCTTCACACACACACACACGCACACACACACACACACACACATAAAAAAAAAGCCTTCCCTCTCAAAGTAGATGTGAGCGAGGACACCCACACAGCATGTGTACTGTGAGCAGGCTTCATTTGCCAGTCCATGATTCAACCTGTGGGCTGCCTGACACACACACACACACACACACACACACACACACACACACACACACACACACACACACACACACACACACACACACACACACACACACACACAGTACAGTGATCGTAATGAATAATCAAGTAGAAGGATTGACATATACTGTATGTGTGAGAGATGGTAAAGTACGTGTGGGCGACAACTGTGTGTGTGTGTGTGTGTGTGTGTGTGTGTGCATTACTGTGTGTCAATCTAGCGTGGAGCTTAACATTTAATCAAATGAAATCAAATGAAATCGATTGGTTTTTTTGTCAAATAAACTTGATTTCTGAAAACAGTTGTTTGATCATCAACGTAAACAAACTCTCACTCCAACAAATCCATCCCTCCGTCCAGCTGAACCTCAGTAATGATCCTGCTGAAATAATCAATAACCTGGTCATCACCGGTGTTTGACAGGAAGTGGACATCTACACTGTGAAGCCCGAGGACCTGTCCTTCACCTCAGCCTTCTGTCTGCAGATCCAGCGCAACGACTACGTCCACGCCCTCGTCACCTACTTCAACATCGAGTTCACCAAGTGTCACAAGAAGACGGGCTTTTCCACCGGTGAGTCGTCACAAACCTTAAAGGCGCAGTACACAGAAAAAAGGTCATTACCTTTAGAAATCAGAAACTAAATCGTGACGTCGTGAGTCCTCTCGATGGAGGCGGCCATGTTGGACCGCCGTGTTTTTGACAGTGGCCCAGAGTGGGGAAAATGGAGTTCAAATGATAACTACCGGCTACCATAGGTTTGTCTGCTTGGATGGGAAGGGTTAGGTTCGGGATGTTAGCTGCACTGGATATCCCTTTCAAAATAAGAGCACCCCTCCAAATCCACATTTTGTATTTCACATTATATTCTCTGTTTTAATCAAGTTAAATATATATATATATATAAATATTTCAAATGTAATTAATAATCAATATTCAAACATGGATGAAATATCAAAACAGAAGCAGTTGTTATGGTTACCAGTAGGGAAGCATGGCTTTGGTCCATGGAGCTTTAACGGAGAAGCCTCCAAGCGCAGGTGTTTTTTTACCGGGGCGCATTAAAAATACTGTAAAGTGTAAATGTAGTTTTCACACTCGGACCCTTCCCGCTGTCCACAGAGCCCCTGCATCTCCTCAGCGCACGTTTCCCCGTGTTTATGAACAGAAACCTCCTGCTCTACGGTCTCTCGGCTCTCGGCCCCACGACCATCCAGCGCTTCTACGCTAGAACCGCAACTACGACTACATGTATAACTACAACTAGAACAGAGAGGGTGCGCGGAGGAGTTATGTAAGCGTATGCTAATACGTGGAGCGCTTACATAATGCCGTGTAGAGGAGGTTCTATGTTTGGTGCTGAGCGAGTCCGGGGGCCTGAGGCTGAGCGGCGCTGGACAACTTCTCTCTGCCTCCCACTGGTCGAGTGAACGCTTTAACTTTACCAACACACCTGAAGAGCTTCCCCCATTGGGCTAAGATATGTATGTTCCTCCCTCCTCCTCCTCCTCCTCCTCCTCCTCCTCCAGCTCCAGACGCCCCCAGCACCCACTGGAAGCAGACGGTGTTTTACCTGGAGGACTATCTCACGGTGAAGAAAGGGGAGGAGATCTTCGGCAGCCTCACCGTCAGACCCAACGAGAAGAACGTGGTGAGGCACAACACATTTTATATGTCATTTGATTGACTGTTATACTGCCCGGGAGGTGTCAATAAAAAGCACGAATTTAATTATTGTTATTACTATCATTGTTCATTATTTATTATCATTATTATTATTATTACTATTATTATTATTATTATTACTATTATTACCATTATTGTTATTTATTATTATTATTATTATTATTATTCTCATTATTATTATTATTATTCTCATTATTATTATTATTTCATTTGATATGTTTTTATTATTTTCAGCCTCATCGTATCTAAAAAGTACTGAAAGTAGTCTTGTTAAAAATGTACCTATGGTGTATAGATTCAGACGTGGCCCCTGACTTGAACACCACTTCGTTTTAATGTCATTGGTCATATGATCAGACCATTAGCATAAAGAGATATTCCTCTTTAAATCCATTGTGAAGTATGAATGTCCTGGTTGTTGTGTCTCCTCGTCCCAGCGTGACCTGGAGTTCACCCTGGAGCTGGACTTTAAAGGACAGCTGTGCGAGGCCGCCATCTCCCACGACTACAAAATGCGTTAGCAACGACGACGACAACAACAACAACAACAAAGATGGCCGCAGTGGCAGCGGCCATGACGGCGCCAAGAGCTCCCTCAGCCCCTCTTGGACACATCAGAGGAGAGGGGGAGGGGGCGGGGCACGAGCTCTCCAATAAGAATCCCTGCTGGACTGTGAAGGTTACCACCCCCCCCCCCCCCCCCCCCCCCCCCCCCCAAGGTTACCCCCCCCCCCCCCCCCACCCCCACCCCCACCCCCACCCCATGCATCTGATTGGATGCCACAATACCAGCAAACTATGTGATGTCATCAGCACAGGCAAAGATCTTCTCTCAGCAATAGTGCCATCACTACTTGAACCACCTGGGTAAAACACTGAATGTATTTTTTTTTCTTTTGTCTGACGAGTTTTGGGGAATTCATAATAATAATAAAAAATACAAATAGTCTCTATATATTGTTAGTTCAGCTAATTGAAGAGCATTGATCTGTGTGATGTCAGACGGGTGAAGTCAACGATAGTATTCAATTGTTTGTCCGCATGTGGTTTGTTTTGTTTTAATAGTTTTCTTTTTTGTTGCTTCATGACAAAACGATGAAATGTAATTTGAATTTATTTCATTTCACCGAGAAAACGACAAACAGTCAGAACAGCTGAACTTTGTTTCCGGGAAAAAAACAAAACCAGAACAATGTGTCCAAAACAGGAAGTCGACAATGAGGCATTTTGTCGTGATTCACTTTGTTTTTGAAAAAAAAAAAAGAGCTAACGTGAACAAAGAATGTAACGATGAATAAAACATCAAATGATCAAAGTCAAGCTTTCTTTCTCTTGATTTGAATTTCAACTATTTAATGAATTAAAAATGATTCATTTCAGTTTTAGCAGCACTATTGCGATTTAGGGCCAAAGTGAAAAAGTAAAGTAAATTTAGTTGCAAATCATAAAATCACTCATTTGTTGTAAAATTACATTTTTCTTGTTAATTTGGAGGGAAAAGGTAATTTCCTTTCAAATACGGCCGTTATATACTCATATACAAAGATTTGACATCACACCGTTATTTACAAACAAATGGTGCAGCACCTTATCGTCGTTATTCACACTGGTGTTTGTCGCATCCCCCCCCCCCCCCCCCCCCCCTTTTTGTTCCGTCCCCCCCCCCCCCCCCCCCCGTTATCACGTAGTCGCCTGTCTACACGCTCTGAATTTCAGAGCCAAAATGGCGTCGTCCGACACTGGTTTCACGTCTGTCCCCAAAGAGTGTCCAGAAATCATGAGAGGTCAATTTCTTTTTCAGTTGTTAGTGTTTGTTTGCGTGTGGCTGAGTGACGCTTCACTTGCAGCAGGCTTTCTTTTTGACCGGCTGACCGGTGAGGATGATGGTTGTGTCTCTCACCCTGTCCTCCTGATCCATCAACACTCTGCAGGGGAGGACACAGAGACACAGGACACACCGTCAACACTGTGGCAGTTGCAGGGCCTTGCTCAAGCCTCTGCTGTTGCGCCACCGAGTGGCCGGAAGGGGATGATGATCAAGGAGGGAGGCCCTGAGGGAATCTGCCACGCACTCACACTTGAACATCAAGCGATTGAGGATGTAGCGGTTCAAGGTTAAAGGTCATAGTTGTAGAAACCTGGACCATCACCATCACCTGGACTGGACTCAGTTATGACCATATTATAATTAGGTGGTCAACAGGTGAGGCAAACTAGATTTTAGATGAATCCCTTTCCTTGTGATCATGTTTTCGTAAAAATGGAAGAGAGGTTTTTTTTTCCTCCATCGGATTTTTAAGAAAAAACATAGATTAAAAAATGTATGAATAAGATAAACAAAAACAGTCGTTAGCACAAGTATGGGAAGTATTGACATGAAACAAAAGAGAAGTGGCAAAACATGAATAGAAAAAAAAAGGGCGGAACGAAATAAACACATTTAAAAAAGAAAGTATCACACTATTTGAAATGAACAATAGAGCTACACCTGGGAGTCAAAGGTCAAAGGTCAAGACAGCCTTGAACCCCCCCCCCCCCCCCAGGAAAAAAAACGACCCTCCCCCCCCCCCCCCCCCCCACAGTTTTGGTCTCTTTGTCACTTGGACCCTAACGAGATCGACGCTCGTTAGGTCAAAGGTCATGTTAACCTCGTCCATGACCTGACTGACAGCTGTGATCTTACCTGGCCAGGTGAGTCAGGGACTCGGTCACGTTCTCGCCGGTGAAGGCGCTGACCTCGAAGAACATCACCCTGTTGTCCTGCACACAGCGGACGGAGGAAGGGAGGGGTCAAGTAGAGTCGACGGCGCAGAGCCACGCTGTCGCGGGACGTCAGTGAAACTCACGTAAGCCAGTTGCTCCGCCTCCTTGAAGGACACCTCCCTCTCCTCCTCGACGTCCATTTTGTTGCCTATGAGCAGAATGGGGACTCCCTCTCCGGCGGCGTCCTGGGTTTGGGTCAGGACAAGAGCAGGTCAGGGCCGCGAACTGTCAAGAGCTGTGACTACGGGCAGGGCGAGGACGACAGTGCGAGAGGTCAAAGGTCAGACCTGGACGTTGATGAGCCAGGGTCGCACGGCCCTGAAGCTCTCCTCCACCGTCACGTCGTACATCACCACCACGCCGTCGGCTTTACGGAAGAACTGCTTGGTGATGCTGCGGTACCTGCGGGGGGGTGGGGGGGGGGTCAAAGGTCACCACGGTGACTGCTGTGATTTTACACAGATACAAGTCTATTTCTTATATAAAGACTGTAAATGTCCTTCAGTATGTTAAATATGGCATGTAACAATCCACCATTCTGAACATTTCATCATCTACTCGAACATCTATTCATTTACTACGTTCCCAAACGACATTATACTTGGATTTTATTTATTTATTGATTGTGAATAAAGACATGAATCAAAATAATCTCGCCTCTCTTGACCGGCCGTGTCCCAGAGCTGCATGGCCACCTGCATATTGTCCAGGGTTAACGTCTTCACGCTGAAGTCGATACCTGTATATGTGATACACAATAAACGATGACATCCGCAGGTTTGAATCACGCACACACACACACACACACGCAGGCAGGGGGAGGCGGGGTGGGGGGGCGTGTGGGGGGGTTTAAAGTCCTGCCTTTGCCTGAATAAAACAAAACCTGTTTCTCTGCACTTCTCACATGACATGAGGTGGTGATGATAATCGTTGGCGACACAGTGAAATGTAGGAAAACAGCGACTCCGAGGCCTCGGTGCTGCAGCTCTGACGGACGGGGGGAACAAAGTGGAGATAACGAGGCCGGCGTGAGGATTTAGGGGGTGAAAAGATGAAAGCGGAGGAAAGAAATGCTTCAGAAGTGACATAATCTGCGGAGAACAGTGTGAGCCAGGCCTCTGACACCGCGAGCTCTTTCATGTGACGCCGAGTCGCCCTCTGTCGTGTCCACACACACACACACACACGTACACACACACACATGTGTTTTCAGTGCGGTGCGCGTGGCTCTGCTCACCCACAGTGGCAGTGGTGGACGAGTGGCATCGACCCTCGCAGAAGGAGCGCAGCAGGGACGTCTTCCCCACGCTGGAGTTACCCACCAGGACCACCTTAAAGAGGCGGTCCGGAGCCAAGATGGCGGCTTCTCTGGTCTTCTGAGGAGGGAAGACCACAATACCGTAAGATGAATAATAAAATAAAATAAATAGTGTACATTAGTGAACTGGTTTTCATTACGTCTGTTGCAACAAAGAGGAGGAAAAATCGATCAGTACAAAACATTTTTAGTAATAATATGTATGAATCAAAACAATAAGGGGGGAAACACAAAGGAAAAAGAAAAAAAGAAAGAAAATTGAAATGTGAAAAACACCAATGATGAGCAAATTCAATGAAAATGTATAAATGTAATTTAAAATTTGAAATGGAAATCACATTATAAAGCCAAACAACTTGATGAATAAAATAAGCTGGAATAAAATTAATTAAAACAGAAAATACACACACACATCTTATATGTGTGTGTGTGTGTGTGTGTGTGTGTGCACGCACCTGCTGCGTCTCCTTCCCGACAGGTTGTCCTCTCTGAGACACGGGCGTCCTCTTCGCCGGTGATTGGCGGGACTTCCTCGCGGCGGGACTCTCCACCACCACAGGAGCGTGACCCGGACGTGACGTGGCGCTGACCTCTGTTGCTACGACAACGCTGGACTCAACATCACTCTTTGCTGCTGCTGCTGCTGCTGCTGCTGCTGCTGCTGCTGCGTCCTCCTCCTCCTCCCCCTCCCCCTCCTCCTCCTCCTCCTCCTCGTCCTCGTCCTCCTCCTCACTCAGCTGGTGCAGCAGGAGCTGAGGCCCGCCCTGGAGCAGGTGGGGCAGGTGGTCCTCCTCGATGGAGATGACCCGGCGGAGGGGCCACCCGTCGGGCGGGGCGTCCAGCACCTCCTCCTCCGCCCTCTTCCCCACCTCCGCCCTCCTCCCCCGCTCCCTGTCCTTCCGCGTCAGCCTCTTCCCGGGTGGCGCTTTCACGCCCGCTGACCTCTTGGCCTTCGTCTTGGCCTCGTGAGCTTTGGGAGGAGCGGCGGTGGCGACGTGGCCGTTGGATAAGTTCCTCTTGGCCGCGGGCCGTTGTTGGCAGAAGGGGGCGCTGGCGGCGGGGGGCGGGGGTGGAGCGGGAGCGGCGGCGGGGGCGGTGGCGGCGGCGTTGTCGTCCTCACTAGAGGAGGAGGAAGCAACAAACACGATTTGAAGGTGCTCTATGGGTAAGGCCTCCAGAGACTGGTAGGAGCCGTCCACCATGAGAGGGGCTCTTTGGAGACAGAGGAGAAACAGAGGATGTGCCGGATCAATCCCACTGACCTGCAACCAACGCACATCTCAACATGTCGGACTCGTTCGTTTTTGGAATGGGATCAGAGATCCTCTGTTTTTCCACCTTTCACGCGTGATTTCGGGAGCGAGCGGTTCGGGTTCAGGGGGGGAAATACGGACGATGAGTGAATCACCTTTTCTCCGGCTGACTGGTGTCGTCGAATATGTCGGCCAGTCCGGCTCTTTGCTTCTGCTTCTTTCTCAGCGAGGCGCGAGGCTAGTCATTCAAACACAACAGGTTGCGTTAAATATATATATATATATATATATATATATCAATTCAACTGAGAAAAATGAGTTTAATTTCAGATCACAGACGCTGGACTTACGACACCGCAGCAAATGTCTCGCTCGTCCTTCAAATGTTTGTTCATCTCTCTGAAAACAAAGAAAGAAGCGTTAAAGTCCTCCAGGACTGAACCACAAGAGAGTTTGAAAAGAATCTAATGGAACGCGGCCCAGATTAAATTTGCACGTGACTTGACACTAGGTGGAGCTGCCGCTTCACCGAAGATTACCCGATGAAGTGTTTCGATTTTCCTTTGAAAATCCTTCGACTTTGTTTCAGAATCTAATTTGTGTCAATTAGAGACGAAACCAGACGCCAGAACACATTTAAGCCAATTAGAAACAACGCTTTCAATCTCATGCTGGACCTCCTCCTCGTACCTGAGGAGGTCGAGCTGCTTCATGAGACTTTGCTTCTCCCGCTGCAGCCCCTCGGTCACCCTGTACATCTCCCTGAAACCAGACACACCGGAGGGAAACACTTCAATCACAACAGAAATGACATGCGTCTATGTCTATGAAGGTAGTGTTTGATTAGGCCAGAAAAATGGCCGCCTCCATGGAGCAGGACTCTGATGATAAATAAATAATGATATAAATAAGAAAAAATATATATATATAATAATAAAATGTATATATATATATTACATAATATATTAAATAATATAATAATTTCATTGTTTGCAAAACAGGACAAGGACAATAAAGGCTTTTTATTCTTTTCTATTCTAAATTATACACAACATTTAAATGGGTGACTCTACAATAACAAAAACTATTCTATTATGTAAACAATAGATATGAATGTAATGTGATGATTGGTAGATCTCCTACATGCTGCACAATGCACCTTTAAAGTAGGGCATATGTGCACCAAGTGTGTGTGTGTGTGTGTGTGTGTGTGTGTGTGTGTGTACCCACATCTCCTTCTCCTGCTGCAGCCGGGCCGCCTGCTCCTGCAGCATGGCCAGCTGCTCCTGGGCCAGGCCCAGCTCCTGGCTGGTGCTCTCGAGCGCCCTCTGCAGCTCGTCGTTGGTCATCTTCAGCTTGACGTTCTCCACGTGGCTCTCCTGCTTCTCACTGCTCAGCTCGCGACACTGCAGCTCCAGCTGGGAGGAGGGAGAGAGAGAGAGGGGGGGAGAGAGAATAGTTCACAGGAATGGAATGAGAGAGCAACTAATGCCCAGGGTATATGAGGAGGAAGAGGAGGGAGTTGGCCCCGCCCCCTTCAGCCCACAGCACATGATGCGAGGGCAGAGATCAGTCCCAGCATCAGCTGCACATTCTGACTTCAACAGCATGACCGTGAAGTCAAGCCCGAGTTTCAGCACTTGACCTCACAAGGTGAAATAAAATGAAATACAATTAAATGATCAATAACAAAGAAAAATAATGATAAAAAAAATCCAAATAATAATAATTAGTAGTCATTAATAGTCAGCCAATCAATGGACTTTTGAACTGAGGCTGAGGGGTCAATCAGCTGCAACCTCACCACCAGGTGTCACTGAGTCCCACACACTGGCCCTTTAACGTGTGTCATGGTGTGCTGCTCACACTCACCCCCCTCTGTTTCTGGAAGAGCTGCTCCAGCTCCTTCTCCTTGGAAAACAGCTGGTGCTCCAGGTCCTGGCTGCGCAGCTGCAGGCGCTCAGAGTCCTGTGTGATGGTCGGGAGGAGGAGGAGGAGGAGGAGGAGGAGGAGGAGGAGGAGGAGGACGGAACACTGGTGAGAGCTCACACATGACTCCAACGTCTCCACAACAACAACAACAACAACAAGCCATCCCTGTGTTTTGATTTAATCTATATACACTGAATGACACATCTGTTCAACGTGTATTATTAAAATGTTCTGCTCAGCGAAGATAAACGTGTCTATGTCTGTGTTGACAAAGCAGAGGAGGCCGAACCTTCAGCAGCAGTCTGTCCTTCTCGTTTTTGATCTGCGCCTCCATCTCCTCGTACAAGTGTCGGATCTCGCTGTCGTGGGTCGCAGCCTTCCTGCAAACAGGGACGGTGCAGAACATTAAAGGCTGATAGTCGGTTGTTGCGTCGCACTTTTTTTATTATTATTTTTTTTATTTCAATGACATGTAGAATGAATTACAATGCGGTTTTTCGCCCCATTCACGGAATGGGAATTGAACCGGCGGCCATCTGGACGAGGTGGACAACTCACTCGGACCCCCACCCCCCCTCCCCGATCCAGAGCAACAATGATGGAAAGCGAGCAAAAGCCAGGGAGTGTGACATAATATCCATAACATCAAGGAACAGTTTGGCTTTGTTGTCTCGGCTCAGCTTAAGCTCTGCATTTGAAATGAGATGTAAACACACAAGACACACACACACACACACACACACACACACACACACACACACACACACACACACACGCGCGCACTGAGCTTCACTTTTCAAAGAAATACTCAGCGGTATTTACATTCCCTCTGACAATAGCTAAGACCCAAACCAGCCAATTAGTTAAGTCTATGGCGCTAACGAGCTGCTGCACGGTACCAAGAGGTACCATGGGAAAAGTACCACATACATGTACCACATCATGTGCACACGTATCTGCAGCATCCCATAATTCCAACGATTGTCCTCCGCCTACTACGCGAGGAGAGACGTTTTAAACACCAATCGGGTGGTGCACATTATTTAATTGTGTTACACTCCGGCTGTGTTTTTTGAATTGTCCACGGCAGCAGAAGGGGGCGGGGCTTGAGAGAGCGTGCCTCCAGATTACTGATCATTTGACACGGATCAAGAGGTTGTTCTGTGGAGAATTACATGCAAATCCATACAAGCTGCCGCTGCAGGCTGCAGGCCCCACCACCCGCTAACATAAACACACACACACACACGCACACACACACACACACAATTATGTCACCAATTCTTTAGGTGGCTAATGACACACAGGAGCATTGTGGTACATGTAAGAGTACATGTACTTTAATGCTTTTAAGTGTGGGAAACAGTTGACCTTTGAACTCTCCATCCATCCATCCATCCATCCTCTATCCATCCATCACACAAACACGACTAAAATTAATAACAACATTCCACCACAGACAGGTATTAAGGGCCATGAGCGCATTCCTACCTCTGGAGGGCGCTCTCCATCTCCTTCCTCTCCTGGTGGGCCTCCTTGATTTGGTGGGTGACTCTGGCCAGGAACTCCTCGAAGTTGGAGAGGAGGTGGGGCTCGTCTCGGCGGAGCTGCGCCCAGAGACTGCGCACCTCACCTGGACTGTGGAGGAGGAGGAGGAGGCACACAATGTAAACAGTATAATGTATATATGCATGTATATTGATATATATTAAAGGTGCAGTGTGGAAAATTTGGTGACCTCTAGAGGTGAAGTTGCATGTTGTATCCATCACCTCACCCTCACCCTTCTGAGCACGTAGGAGAACCCATGCTGGACTTCAGCTGCCGTTAAAAGTCACCCACTCTGGGCCACTGCAAAAACATGGCGGCCCCCCACAGAGAGGACCTGCTCCTCATGTAAACATACATTAATGGGCTCATTTAAGGGTCATGTGTGTGGGGGGGGGGACAGAACTTTGATGTGATTATAAATCCATGAAAATGTCAGCATGTAACTGATTTGTCATCTTTTTTTGGAAATGACAAAAAAGGACCAAAAATCTCGCACACTGCACCTTTAACATGAAGCGACATAGATCAAAGATGGACCCTCACTCCTCGAACACATTGCTGGCTCCCAGGCTCTCCAGCAGCATACAGAAGTGGCGCTCCTCCTCGTCCTCCGCGGCCGACAGCTTGGCCTCCCACTGGCTCTGATAAAGGGCCTCCTTGGCCCCGACCGTGGGGCTGGCGGCCCGGTTACTGTGGTCGTCGGCCACCGAGATCCTCCGGCCGTGCAGGAACTGACCTGCCGGAGCGGGTGACAGACACCGCGTCATGTTCTCTGCCGCCGACCGATGGGGTTTGACCGACAGCTGCGCGAGGGGGCGGAGACTCACTGAATCCAGAGGAGAAGGCCTCCAGCGTGAGGTACCCGCTGCGCTCCGCGTCCAGGGAGTCGAACACGTCCTCCAGCTCGGCCTCAGACAGAGGCAGGATCCTGTGGAGCCTCTGGGGGGGGGGGGGCAGTAAAGACGACGAAGACGTTTAAAGGAGCAGTGCAAAAGATTTAGGGTGAAATGATTTCCTTATATCGGCCGGGGAGAGGCCGGGGAGGTTGGGGAAATGTGACCCACAGGTTGAGCCGAACACGGTGAGCGGTAATGTTTGAACAATTAAAGACGTTGGAGCTATAATTTGAATTTTCAAAATGCCCGAAAGGGCTGAAACCTGCAGAATGTGAGCCCTGTTGCATGTTTGTACGTGTCTGAGCGTTTTCCAGGAAAAACAAACAAGAGCAACAAAAGGCGAGAGGCTTAAAAGAGCCCACGTCCTGATTAACACAGAACATGGCTCGCTCTTTGTCGGTGTTCTGAGGGGGTGTGTGTGTGCATGTGTGTGTGTGTGCATGTGTGTGTGAGTGGAGAGCGGTGAATGGGTGAAGAGCTTCCTTAACAACAGTGATGTCACGATGGAGAATAACAATGTGGACCTCAAAGCAGCGTCCTCTCCGTGTATCACTCTGTGCCGCTGGTAAATTCAATTGTAGAGCATCGATTAAAACCTACACACTGCACCTTTAAACTCTTCCTCATGAACACACAGGGACAAACGCTGTGCTCGTGCACTGGAGCAGATCAGCGGTGGCTTCACTTGCTCCAAACTGCAGAAAAGACTCTTCGTCTTGAATTTTTGCCGCTGGCAAACAAAGGTAGTGTAAAGATTAAAGGTGCAGTGTGCACGATTTGCCGACATCTCGTTGCGCATGACAGCGGGACACACCTCATCCTTCCTTGTGGGACAATCTATGGTGGCCCCCAGTTATCAAAACAGATGTTTAATATGCCCCATCTGATTTTCTGCAAAAACATGGCCGCCTTTGACGTCGATGTAAACAACTCAATATAAAGTGGTGAAAACAGTCATTCCATTGAATTGAAAATACCCTGATCAAAACATTGGAATGCTGTAATTATTTGCCATGATCATCCCTTTGACCTAAATTTGACATATAACTCATAGTATATAACACACACACACACACACACACAGAGTGTGCATCATTCCTAACCCTCATGTCGGTGCGGGTGATGAAGCCCTTCCCCTCCACGTCGCAGGTTTGGAAGAACTCCTTGGTCTTGTCCAGCAGGGTGATGCGACCCCAGTCGGAGCCCCGCCTCCTTCCCCCTGAGCTCTGCCCCAAGCCGTTCACCCTGCTCTCCTCCTCCATCCTCCCTCTCTCTCTCCGTCTTCCTCTCCTTCTTCACAGCCTGCACTTCCACAATCCCAACCTCAGGCCTCCCTCACTGGCCCTGCATCCTGCGCTCTCGTCGGGCTCCTGCGGTTGCCATGACGACAGAGATGTGGGTGGAGGGGGGGGGGGGAGTTGCATGAGACGATGCTGATGACAAGGAGAAACTTTTTTTCAGGGACGCAAGACATCGTTAACACAACATTAACCACACACACACACACACAAACGCATGTACTTCCCTTACTGACCTTTGATAGGCCGTGAACATGCAGTGCGTAATGGAAGGTAAACACAGTGGAAAGGATTATCTTAACACCCGACCATACAGAACACATGACGGTGTAATACGTGCCAGCCATGGAGGAGCCATGAGGAGCCAAAGAAAAGTGTACTGTAAAAAGTTTGCGGGTTCGAACACACTGGCTCTTCATTGTTTTCGTCATCACTCCGAAGCAAGAGAAAAAGGTCGCTGAAGGGAAATGTCGGGAAAATGGGAGGCAGTTGCTCGATTATTGGAAATAAAGAAGAAAAGGGTTGTTGTTTAAATGATAATTCATTTTTATGTGTTTATTTTTGTCCAATTGGAGCAAAGAGATCTTCAATATCAGAAGCAACGTGGGTGTTTCAACTCTTTGAATGTATGAAAAATATAAAGCAACAGCTTCCCTAAAGGTCAACATGAAAGGTTTTCTAATGGAAAACAATTCTTAATTTCTTTTAATCTGAATTTAAATCCACTTATGTAACATTATCACCGAAGAAATGAGTCTTTAAAGTTCTCACCTCTGGTCAAACGTTCCGCAGGAATTCAAAAGTCCACTTTTTCCTTTTTCCTCCAGTCAGAGAGGAGAGAGAGCGAGCCGAGCAGCAGCGTTGGCGGCGGCGGCGGCGCTCTGTGTCGGGGAATCTCAGAGATGAATGTTGGTCATTCTGCAACCATGTGATGCCATGAGGAAGCAGCCTGGGGCGAGAAAGGGGGAGAGAGAGAGAGAGAGAGAGAGAGAGAGAAGGAAGGGGGGGGGGAGGGGGGGGGGGGAGACAGAGAGAGAGGGCAAATCCTGCATGCAACATGTTTACTTTACATTGACTGTGAGGGGTGGGGAGGGGGGCGTGTCTGTAGGCTCTAGTGACACCTGATGGTGGTGTTGAATATTGCAGCTTTTTGGGACATTTTGGAAAAATTCACTGGACCTTTAAATTCGAATAATAAAGTCTTAGCTTGCATTTAAGTTGGACCTTAAATACTTTAAGTGCAGCTTCAACATTGGACTTCACCACTAAACCATACACACTATACCTTTAAGTTATTACAACAATTCTGCATATAATACCAAAGGTTAAACATAAACAAATTGAGGAATGTAAAAACTTACTGTGAACATTTATTGATTAAAGGTATAGTCTGTAAAATAAAGAGGTCTCTACTTCCTGCACATATCCAGAAATGAAGCCAGAATTACGCAGGTCTCATCAATACACGAAATGATCAACCAATCACGAATCAGTCTAAGCCGTCATTCATTTTACATTTCACTCTGAATGTGGAGAATTAAGCCGTTAAAAAAATCAATTAACTACAGTGATTATATACTGCCATCTTGTGGTACATAATGAAATACTGCAAAATTAAAATAAATGACAAAAACAGTTGACACAGAGAATCATACATCAGCCGCGATCCAGATTCACGTCCACATGTTATTTAATAACAGTCATTTAAAGGTGAGGTCCACTCTTTTTGTTGATCATTTATCCGTTCTCTGGATCTTCTGAAGTAAATATTCCATCTGCAGGTTCAGGTTGGGCTGCCCCTTCTTCGTCTTCTTACTCAGCATCTGAAAGGCCTCCATCTTCTTCTCTTTGTACTTCTGGATGGCCTCTTCCCTCTGCTGCTTGTTCTGCAGGAACTCCTGCAGGAGAACAACATAAACAGGAAGTCAGGATGCAGCTTCCTCTCAGGTAAAGGAAAACAAATCATGGATCAGAGCAGAGCTCAGAGCTCACCTCTTTCTTTTTCCTCCGTTTTTCTTTGAATGACTCAAACTCCTCCTTTGTTTTCTGGTGCAGCGACTTCTTCTGGAGCCTCTTCCTCATGCGGTTGCTCATTGGGAGACTGAAAGTGAACACTTTCATTTCATTTTTTTCCTCCATGTAATAAATGGTTTCAAGTGTGTAATCTCGTGAATTGTTATCATCATTAATAAGCCATTTATATTTGTATTTTCGTATTCATTTGGGTGTAAACTTGACGGTCAGACTGAGTAATCACACCATCAATCATCATCATGTTGTGGACAGAGGCAGACTTAGAGCTGTAGTGTCACAACACACCCTGGTGGTGGAAAAGATGCACACAAAAAAATACATTGTCAAAACTTGTCTCAAAAAACTGTCTAATTAAAATTGATTATTTATGAAAATTTACAGAAAATTAAATAGATAAAATAATACACACAGCCCCTTGAAAGGAAACAAGAAAAATCTTAGAGTCGCAACAAATTGAAATGCGATTTTCTCTCAACCTATCCACATCCTTCTGCCAAGTTCCTGGTAAATACACCCAATGGAATTTTCTATAATTCTGCTGAAGAGACAATGAAATCAAATGTAGAGTCCTCACCTCTCTTTCTCTACAGTTGGAGTCGAATCGGTTTCCCCGACGACAGCGTCCGTCTGCTCAGGTCCACCAGTGACACCTGGATCTGGATCGGCAGCATCGCTCTTTAGTTCAGCAGCAGCGTCGTCCCGCTCGTGTGTTTCTTCTTCATCGCTCTCCTCCTCCTCCCCCCCTTCCTCCTCTTTCCTCTTCATCCTCATCTTACTCCTGTTCACTCTGTTGGTCCAGGCCTCCTGCTTCAGCTTCTTGGCCTCGGCCTGGTACAGATGCCTCAGGTGTTCTGGATACTCCTCCGTGTACAGAGCTTTGGACTCGGACTTCTTCTTCTTGGCCTCCTTGCGCAGCAGCTTGTTGTACTCATGTCTGACTTTCTCTTTCCTCTTGAACGCGAAACCCTGACCTGCGCAGCAGAAATGTGCACATTGTCAAATCCCTATACAAGCTTATGAGAAACTGTTACATGTCATTTATATGCCGAATTTACAAGAAAATACAGATGTATAATTACATGTGATGTTGAATATTCTGCTATGAAGCGTTTGTTGAAAAACAAAGCAGAAAAAGTAAAATTAGCCAAAATCTAAGTTGAGTTTGGCAACACGAATTTTTATAACTCTAATTACATAAATTAGTAAACACACTCTGAAACAATGTCTCTAACTGAGTAATTTAAGCAGTTTCTTGTTATCTAACTACTTTTAATTGCTTTGAAAGTGAATTTAAGTAAATAAACGTACCTTCC
>JAFBJT010110000.1:0-10185 GCA_016785325.1 Chascanopsetta lugubris | reverse complement strand
AAAAACGGGGAAGAGACACAGGGACATTTCAAAATAAAACTCAACCTTGACTTTACCATATCGACAAGCTCATCGGCCGCCTCGGCGGACGCTTTCAGCCTCTTCTCGTCCTCCATTTTGATTTCATCTTCCGGCAGCGGCCTCTTCTGCCCCTGGACCGCGCTGATAAAGTCCTCGTCAAATGCGACTTCCTGTAAGAGCTCGTGGATGTCGGCCCCCTGCCGGTGAACCTCTTCTTTCTTCGGCGTCTCCGAGACGTCCTCCACGCTGTCCAGCTCCTCGTCGAATATGTCGCTCACGTCGTGGTCCAGCTGTTTGGTGATGTTGGCGGTTATCAGCGCCGTTTCCTGGCCCGGGGAATTCCGCGTCTTCGGGGTGGTGGGTCTGCTGATCTGGGGGAGTTTGGGTTTGAAGGCTCCCATGGAGAGTCTGGACATCAGCTGTTTGGTTTTGGAGTTGAAAGGGACGGGAGTGGCGGGTGCTTCGGCTACGCTCGACTCGTCTTGCGCTTCTTCGTTGGTGTTTGGCTCGGGCGCCGGCGGAGGAAGGGGCGCGGCTTCGACGTCGTCCAGACGACAGCTTTCCGCCGCGACGTTGTCGGGATAGGGGGCCGCGTTTATCATGCGGCTCAGCCGTCTCACTTTCGACTGGATGTCGGCTAAACTGATCCGTCGAGACTTGCGCGAGCTCGACGCGTCCACATCCTGACTGGCGTCACTCCGGTTTAATGGAGTGGTTTCGCGCCTCGACTCTGCCTCTTTCGAGTCCGGGGAGTTGAAGTCGGCCGTTTCCTGGCTCTGACGTGACGTCGCCTCCGTTTGCTTCAGAAGCTCAACTTCAGCGTCCGAGTCCCGATGTTGGGGGAGTTCGTCTCTGAAGCTTCGTCCGAGAATACGTCCCGTCTGCTCTTCTGTCATGTCCATGCTCAGGTCGAAGTATGCCGTGGTCTCTCGCTCGGGCTTCTCCGTGGCAACGGTGGCAACACCTGCAGCTGCAGTTCCGGTATCCACCTCGAGACATCCGCTGGTACCGAGGTCTTCGAGAGGAGCGTCGGGAGCAGCCGTCCTCACGGGGTCAATCCACAGGCCGCTCGTCCTACAGGAGGAGTTTTTAAATCCTAGACCCAGACTGCGTCCCGCCAAAGACCTGCCTCTCTTCTTCACAGAAAACTGCAAACCTGTGTCTCTACAAAGCGGTTCGCTCGCTGATGTTGTGATGTTTGATTCCCGGCGCGCAGGAACCGCGTCCGAAGCGGCTTGGCTGTCGACAGCATCGTCCGGGAACAAACTCAGGGTTTCCTCTCTGCGGTCGGCGGCAGCCTCCGTGGCTTTCGGACTTTGGGAGGAGACGTCCGGTTCCTCCGGGTGACTGGTCCCTAAAACCCGTCCGGTTTGAGCCTCGGTCACCCCCTTCTTCCTGTCTCTTCTCGGGCAGGACCGTCGAATTGGATCCTACGTTATTGTCGATATTCACGGTGAGGCAGCGGGTCAGGTCCATGCCGGCGCCGTTACCGTCGAACCTCACTGTTTTCTCACTGCAGGACGATAGAAGCTGCGGCTGTTGATCACATGTGTAATCCTCGAGCTGGGATTCAAACATGGTGCTTTGTTTAAGAGCTGAAAGAGAAGACGTCATGTGACGCACATTCAAAGACAGGAAGTAAAAACGATGGGATGGAGACATGAAGTGCTGCATGAAACTCACTGGACTCAAACGTGGCCTCGTGTCTGACGCTGGCTGTGTGGCTGCTGAGCGTGGACGCGCTCCGACCCGAGGGCGCGTTCCCGTCGCGCTCCACGGGATCAGACCAGAGCTCCTGAGAAAACAAAACAGGAAACCACGCCCACGTGAAAATAACCGAGTCAGGTTAGGCTTAAAAAAGTGACACAAAAGTGCTTTTAATGCAACACTGAAAAATGTCAAATGAAAGGACGACAAAGCACCAGACTAAATCGTACACACTGCACCTTTAATTAGCATGGTGACCTGTGGGCAGATAAACGGCAAAAGGTCACAGCGACATTTCAAAATAAAACTCAACCTTGACTTTACCATATCGACAAGCTCATCGGCCGCCTCGGCGGACGCTTTCAGCCTCTTCTCGTCCTCCATTTTGATTTCATCTTCCGGCAGCGGCCTCTTCTGCCCCTGGACCGCGCTGATAAAGTCCTCGTCAAATGCGACTTCCTGTAAGAGCTCGTGGATGTCGGCCCCCTGCCGGTGAACCTCTTCTTTCTTCGGCGTCTCCGAGACGTCCTCCACGCTGTCCAGCTCCTCGTCGAATATGTCGCTCACGTCGTGGTCCAGCTGTTTGGTGATGTTGGCGGTTATCGGCGCCGTTTCCTGGCCCGGGGAATTCCGCGTCTTGGGGGTGGTGGGTCTGCTGATCTGGGGGAGTTTGGGTTTGAAGGCTCCCATGGAGAGTCTGGACATCAGCTGTTTGGTTTTGGAGTTGAAAGGGACGGGAGTGGCGGGTGCTTCGGCTCCGCTCGACTCGTCTTGCGCTTCTTCGTTGGTGTTTGGCTCGGGCGCCGGCGGAGGAAGGGGCGCGGCTTCGACGTCGTCCAGACGACAGCTTTCCGCCGCGACGTTGTCGGGATAGGGGGCCGCGTTTATCATGCGGCTCAGCCGTCTCACTTTCGACTGGATGTCGGCTAAACTGATCCGTCGAGACTTGCGCGAGCTCGACGCGTCCACATCCTGACTGGCGTCACTCTGGTTTGATGGAGTGGTTTCGCGCCTCGACTCTGCCTCTTTCGAGTCCGGGGAGTTGAAGTCGGCCGTTTCCTGGCTCTGACGTGACGTCGCCTCCGTTTGCTTCAGAAGCTCAACTTCAGCGTCCGAGTCCCGATGTTGGGGGAGTTCGTCTCTGAAGCTTCGTCCGAGAATACGTCCCGTCTGCGCTTCTGTCATGTCCATGCTCAGGTCGAAGTATGCCGTGGTCTCTCGCTCGGGCTTCTCCGTGGCAACGGTGGCAACACCTGCAGCTGCAGTTCCGGTATCCACCTCGAGACATCCGCTGGTACCGAGGTCTTCGAGAGGAGCGTCGGGAGCAGCCGTCCTCACGGGGTCAATCCACAGGCCGCTCGTCCTACAGGAGGAGTTTTTAAATCCTAGACCCAGACTGCGTCCGGCCAAAGACCTGCCTCTCTTCTTCACAGAAAACTGCAAACTTGTGTCTCTACAAAGCGGTTCGCTCACGGATGTTGTGATGTTTGATTCCCGGCGCGCAGGAACCGCGTCCGAAGCGGCTTGGCTGTCGACAGCATCGCCCGGGAACAAACTCAGGGTTTCCTCTCTGTGGTCGGCGGCAGCCTCCGTGGCTTTCGGACTTTGGGAGGAGACGTCCGGTTCCTCCGGGTGACTGGTCCCTAAAACCCGTCCGGTTTGAGCCTCGGTCAGATCCGTGCAGACACCACCTTCAGCACAGACCCCTACTTCCTGTCTCTTCTCGGGCAGGACCGTCGAATTGGATCCTACGTTATTGTCGATATTCACGGTGAGGCAGCGGGTCAGGTCCATGCCGGCGCCGTTACCGTCGAACCTCACTGTTTTCTCACTGCAGGACGATAGAAGCTGCGGCTGAAGTTTGAGGTCAGAGCTGATGTGGACGGTGTGACTTCGGGTCACGTCCATGCAGCCGTCATCTGCCCAGAACCTCACCGTCTTCTCTCTGAGGTCAAAGTTTTCCTGGGGTGGGAGGGGGGGGGAGGAGGGGAGGGGGGGGGGGGGGGGGGGGGGGGGGGGGGGGGGGGGGGGGGGTAAAGAAAGGTAAACAAACATGAGCTTAATGTTTAGCTCACCTGCTGTTTTGGCTGGTTTGTCGATAAAGATGGCGCCAAAGAGAATCTCAAACCTAAAGCGGGATTACAAACGACATGTATTCATTTCAACGCTGGCATTTCCACATTTTCAAATGATCTGATTCATGGCGCGAAATACAGGTTTTAAAGGAGGCGCATTACAAAAGATTACTTTTTAAAAAGTTATCTAAAGGTCAAAGGTGTGTGTCTAGAGCGTTTAGTGTAAAAAAATAAAAAAATAAAAAAATAAAAAAATCACGGGGTCAGTGGTTTGTGATTTGGATAAGAAAGAAACAAATCATAGAAAAACGCTCCACAGAGGAGGAGCCCACCGAGACCCCGCCCCTGCAGGACACCCAGCTCCTCCCCATAATTGCGCGAAGCGCCTCTAGAACAGAGGGAGCCCTGCGGAAGTATTCGGGGCCAGGCTTTGGGAGTTCACCTGCACGGTTAGCTGATTCTTTCCGTCCTGGCATCGAACCGGTGTCCCTCGGATTACCGCCCCCGGAGCGGGCATCTTGTGGTGGAGGAGGATCGTCGGCTCCTGTGATTCCTAAAATGCGCCCGGTCTGAGCCTCGGTCATATCCATGCTAACGTCACCGTCGGGACAGACTGCGCCTCCACCTGGTGAGTCTTCCGTGTCGGAGCGCGGCGCAGCCGTCACCGACGTTCTTCCGAAACCGTGTGCCGACCAAGAGGATCCGTCTCTCGGCGGAACACGTTTCTCACTTCCTGGTTTCTTCTCGGGAGAGAGCGCCGAGTCGGATGCTAAATTGTTGTCGATGTTCACCGTGAGGCACCGGGTCATGTCCATACCTGCCTGGTTGGCGTCGAACCGTACGGTTTTGTCTCCGTGTGTTTGCAGTTGGACGTCGGCGCCGCTGTGGGCCTCAGTCATCTCCATATCCACGCTAACGTCAGGGACACTTGATGAAGATCTGTCCCTCAGAGGACCACGGTTCACACTTTTCATCTCAGGAGGAACCGAATCCGCCCCCAGGTTACTGTCGATTTTCACCGTGAGGCACCGGGTCATGTCCATACCCGCGTCGTTCGCGTCGAACCGAATGGTTTTCTCGCTGCACGAAGGGACGGAGCGCGTTTGCGGTTGGACGTCGGTGTCGATGAGGACGGTGTGACTTCGCGTCGCGTCCATGCAGGCGTCGTCTGCGGAGAACCTCACTGTCCTCTCTCTGTGCTCGTCCTCCACGTTGAACTGATCCTGGAGCAGACGACATCAGAGGGTGAGTGTGTGGTGACCTTTAACCAGGCGTGAAGAATATGAGATGGATCATACCTGATGTTTCTGCTGCTTCACCTTTAAAGACGGCTTCGTTGTGTCTCCGTGTGTTTGCAGTTGGACGTCGGCGCCGCTGTGGGCCTCAGTCATCTCCATATCCACGCTAACGTCAGGGACACTTGATGAAGATCTGTCCCTCAGAGGACCACGGTTCACACTTTTCATCTCAGGAAGAACCGAATCTGCCCCCAGGTTACTGTCGATTTTCACCGTGAGGCACCGGGTCATGTCCATACCCGCGTCGTTCACGTCGAACCGAATGGTTTTCTCGCTGCACGAAGGGACGGAGCGCGTTTGCGGTTGGACGTCGCTGTCGATGAGGACGGTGTGACTTCGCGTCGCGTCCATGCAGGCGTCGTCTGCGGAGAACCTCACTGTCCTCTCTCTGTGCTCGTCCTCCACGTTGAACTGATCCTGGAGCAGACGACATCAGAGGGTGAGTGTGTGGTGACCTTTAACCAGGCCTGAAGAATATGAGATGGATCATACCTGATGTTTCTGCTGCTTCACCTTTAAAGACGGCTTCAATGGAAATCCCAAACCTCCTTTGGAGAGAGACGTTTTTTTTTAAAATTTTCATGGAAAGGCAAGGAACATGCATTTTAGAGAATTTGCCAACTATTTATAAACTACTTTAACAAGAGTTTTACTTCACCAATATTTATGTGAATATGTAATTCATTTATTGTACAATTACTCCATTATTTATTTAATACTCTTTGAGTATACTTTGAATGTATATAAATAGAAAACGTTATCATTTCATACCCATTTAAATCTATTTTTTTTTAATTGCCAATTTTTGAAAAAAAGTAAAAAATAATGATTTCGGTAAATTCTTGTCACTTCTTTCGATAGAAACAGAATTTACCAATGTATAATCTCCCCAATGTAGGACTTGCCTTTTACACAACTCTTAAATGAGCCCTTTAATCCATATTTACATGAGGAGCGGCTCCTCTCTACGGGGGCCACCATGTTTTTACAGTATCCCACAGTGGACGTTCTAAACATCTTTTGAGCTTTAACGACAACTGAGGGCTACCATCGGTTCTCCTGCATGCTCCGATACAGGAGCGGTGATGGACACAACATGCAACTTCACCAGTAGATGTCACCAAATCCTACCCACGGCGCCTTTAAGAGAAAGACTGTGGTTTACCTGCACGTTTAGACGACTCCCTCCGTCCGGACACTGTCTCCTCCTTCTTCAGAATCCCACTCAGGGAGGAGACATCTCGGGAGGGTGGATCACCCGCGAAGGAATCCCCTGTGATTCCTAAAATCCGTCCGGTCTGAGCCTCAGTCGTCTCCATATCCACGCTAACGTCAGCGTCAGGGACACTTGATGAAGATCTGTCCCTCAGAGGACCACGGTTCACACTTTTCATCTCAGGAAGAACCGAATCCGCCCCCAGGTTACTGTCGATTTTCACCGTGAGGCACCGGGTCATGTCCATACCCGCGTCGTTCGCGTCGAACCGAATGGTTTTGTCGCTGCACGAAGGGACGGAGCGCGTTTGCGGTTGGACGTCGCTGTCGATGTGGACGGTGTGACTTTGCGTCATGTCCATGCAGGCGTCGTCTGCCGAGAACCTCACGGTCTTCTCTCCAACTTCCTGGCCGAGAAGACCCGCGTAGTTTGCCATCGACCCCCGTGCTTTGCTCTTCCTCCCGCCCGTGGTCTTCGGAGTCTCGCCGCGTGGCTCGTGCACGTCGAACTGAAAAGGGTGGACTCCGATGATCCGTCCGGTTTGAGCTTCGGTCAGCTCCATGGTCACGTCTGTATCCGGACAGACCTCGACTCCCAAAGAGGATTCTCTGCAGGAGTGACCTTCAGTGGACACGGACCTGTTCATGTCTGTGGCGGAGGGGACCACGCCCGGTGTTACGCCGCGGACGGTTGGTTTAGAGAGACTTCCTGGTTCCACTTGCTGAGGAGGAACTGGACCTCGGCTGATGTTGACGGTGTGACTCCGAGTCATGTCCATGAACTCTTCGTCTGCAGCGAACCTGACGGTTCTGTCTCCGCCGTCACAGTTGACCTGAGGAGGAAAAGCCTCGTTATCGCCTAATCATCTCTAACTGACACCAGTTTAGACTTATTCATGATTACTGCAAATCACGTGTCCTACTTTTCATATGCTCTTATTCTCACTCACCTTGGGTCTTGGATGAAGAGGATTGAGAGGAGGATTCTCTGAGGACACCACATCTAATAGAGACAAGATATAGATACAATGATCACTTTTCATGCACTAAAGTCAATAGTTTTGATCAGTTTCCTGGTATTTTAAGGATAAAGAAGAAACGATCAGTCACAATAATTAATAATGACAGTATCGAACTGAACAAATGCAGTGATGTTAATTAAAGGATCTATAGGAGTACAACACACCCAAGCGCAAGTTTCATGTGTGGGCCACGTTCCATTCTATTTTTTCAATTTGCTGCGGGACAATAATTTTTTTTTTTGAAACGACGAGCCACAGTTTGCACACCGCTGGATTAGTTGTTTGATTCAAAAATGACTCCAGTACCTTCGGGCGCGGACTTGGTCGCCATCTTTTCCGTTGTTTTCGAGCGTTTTTTGTCGGAGTGGTCTTTCGATTCTTGACTGGGAAAGAAAAACGGAAACGGATTCTCATCGTCCGAGTCCGACAGGACAGGTCCGGTTGGATCCTCGGCCGGGCTCATGCGGACACCTGGCTCCTCGGCCTTCCTGGATGTGTTGAGGGACTTCTCCATCACCGACACTGGAAGCAGATACTCTTTGTCCACGTTCGCCTTCTGTGTTTTCATCAGAGCGACGGAACTGTTGGTCTCGGCGGCGGACGAAGAGGAGGAGGAGGAGGAGGAGGATGGAGGTGTGGAGAGACTCAAGAGGAAGTTTTCGAATCCCGGATCAAAACTCAGTGCCGGCGTGTTTTTCTTCTCCGTGCTCAAATCCTTGTGTCTGCGGGGGAAGAGCAACACCGAGGAATTTGTGGCCTTCTCGTCTGCGGCAGGCGAAAAAGCGTCGCAGGTGTGAGAGGAAACATCAGCGTAGGCCGACAACAACATGGTCTGACTGTGGGTCATTTCCATGCAGGCGTCCTCCGAGGAGAACATCACCGTCTTCTCCCCGAAACCTCCCACAGCATCGAAGAAGACCTGGTGGAGTTCATCACATTTATATCGACTCTTCTCGTTCAAACACATATTTTGTGACACATATTTTGGATTCAGGGAGTTCAAACTTACCATTTCCTGTTGTTGAGAACCATGCAGAGGAGCATTTAAGAGGGTATCCATGGCTGAAATAAGAGATTTTCATTTAGTAGAGGAAAGGAGCCAAATGTAAAGGTGCTGTGTGTAAGATTTCTTGTCACTTAAAAAATACAAAATAATTACATGCTGACATTTTCTGGAATTTATAATCAACTACGTGTTTGATCCCCCCCCCCCCATAATGAGCTCATTCATTTATATTTACACGAGGAGCGGCTCCTCCTCTATGGGAGCCGCTATAAACTACCTCTGATTGGTTGAATCTCCTCTTCAACATCCACCTGGACCCTGAATATTAAGGTTTTGGAGACAAATGTAAAAATTATCATCTGAGAAAACAGCTGATGGATAAAGAATTGAATGAACAGATTGTGTTACCTGTTTTGTGAAGCCGCCCCTGCTGGAAGATAAACAGGACAAATATTACAAATATGCCAGTATAATATATATTTTTTAGAATATATAGGGACATCACATACTTGCTGTCATCAATTCTTGCAAAGGGCTGCGAACAGGCGAGGTGTTTTTCGCATCTCTGTAAAAATAAAGTATGAATTAGGATTTTGAAATATGAGTATTTTAGTGTGTAAATACTCTAAAGACTGACTTTGAAAACAGAAGAACATCGTTGGCCGGAGCGAAGCTGACTCTTCTGGAGGTCCTCTTGTCCAGGGGCTTCGCACGCTCCACCTGGATCAAGCGAAATATCTTAATCCATTTTTTGGTAAATAAAGGTGGATATTAATATACATCCGATGAAGTCATTCATTACCACATTTTCTTGCTGCTCTGGGTCGGGGAACCTGGCCGATTTCCGAGGGGCCTTTAAAATCTAGGGAAAAAAAATAGTAAAGTAATAGTTTAGATTTATGTACCAACAACCACAAACACATTTGTCTATAAATTAATTTGCTGTGCTCACAGAGGAAATGCGCCGCTTCATGGATCCACTGCCTTCAGTGTGACTGAAAACAGGAAACATAGTAAATAAGAGTACGTGCAATATTATTATCACAGCACAATACACAAATAATATACGATAATACTACAATGGTTACTCACTCATTCTTTGGAAGTTCCTGGGGCTCCATCTTCAACTGTGAAAACAGAAGGTTTTCACCCGATATAAAATACTAATATATTAATATAGTGAAGTTAATAAGACATAGTGAAAAATGATGTGAAAATAAAATCACTCATGAATTAGGGTTGTAATCATAAACCTTTTGGATTTACTGCATCTACTCACTGAACTTGCACAAATAACAGACATATGAATATGTATTGGATATAATATTTATGATATTGGTATAAATGTTGCGGTATCATTTACTAATATTGTGTTCCTTAACACCAAATGGCGGGCAATCAATTGATTGACCATAAAGTATAAAATGACACACAAGTGAATAAATAACAATAAGATGGATGCTGTTGATGTCGAACTCTCAAGAGTACTCTTGTATTGTCAACAAATGTCATTTAAAACACAGGAAACCTTCCTCTGATACGTGTTCATAACTTGTTTTATAACAGTAAAAACAAACTACACACTATAATCTCACGACTCGAGATAAAACGCAGAGTAAAAAGTGCAGCATTGAAGTCGAAGCTAAAGAACGTAGCAGCGTACTATTCACAATAAGAACAAAAAACCGGCCAAACAGCAGAAAATAACAGCAGTTGTTACCTTGTAAACGTCCCGCTTTGATTCCAGTGGTTTTTTTTAAATGGCGTCTGTCGTGTTATTACTGTTTTATTGACCTAAAACACGATTCATGTCGCTTATTTTTTTAGCTGCGTGTTTCAGC
>JAFBJT010109999.1:34864-56162 GCA_016785325.1 Chascanopsetta lugubris | reverse complement strand
CTGTGTGAGAGTGGGGGGTCGTTGGGGTTTGTTTTGGGGGTGGGGGGGGGGGGGGGGGGGGGGGGGGGGGGGGGGGGGGGGTTGGTGGGAGAGAGAAATTCATTAAACATGTGTATGAAATACTTTTCAAGTGCGGGAGGAAGATTCATGGGGACGTTCACACGACGCATAATCATGCCTCCGTCTGCTCAGCCGGCAATGGCATGAAACATTTAATCTGCGATGAGCACTTTCTGTCGCTTCCCCTCTCTCAAAGGACCCCCCCCCCCGCCCCCATCCCTGTTACCTTCTACTCGTCCTTTCTCTCCCCCCCCCCCCTCTCTCTCTCCGACTGCCAGAAACCACAATCATAAAATTATTAAAATGCTGTTTGGCTGCCATTAATCAGCGGCTGGTGATAAATTCTCGCGTGGGAAGTGACAGAGCATTAGTCACATACCTCTTGGCCTCAACAGACAGAGAGTAATGAGCCACGAGCCAGACCGGGTCAATCATAAACTCATCAAATGCGTCATTTAATTTCTTCATTTAGACAAACACAATTTGTTTATGGGAAAGATATCAGGTGTTGTGGAATGAGAAACGGCGCTGAGACGCCGCAACATTAATCAGGGCTTGATTACACGCGACTCTGCGGTTGTTTATCCTAATTTCATTCATTTCCATCAACAAAGCAAACACAGACGAACACAGCCATTAGCGATGGTCGGGGATGGCACAATTACAGACCGGTATTAAATAAAGTGATGATGAATGGTCCAATACAAACTAAAACAAAGGGGGTTTTATGACTTCAATTCCATCCCGGCCCTCGCCTTCCTGTGTGTGTGTGTGTGTGTGTGTGTCTGTGTGTGTATCGGCGGAGCCTCGCTGGTGTGAAAGGAGAGAGGAGGAAAATATTTTCAAAAATTACACAAAATAACTTTAAAGACGAGTGCGGCCTCCTGTGAAACGGCAGCTGGTTCTGTACGGCATGAAAACTTTTCTCACAGCTCCATTTCAAATCAGCGGGTGAGCTTGTTATTGAACTGGTAACACACACAGAGACACACATGCAGAACGTCCCTTTAACCTCAATGCACACACATAAACACTGAAGAGCCCCGGTAGCCGACAGAAGCTGATTAAGAGGGAGGAGGAAAAAAAAGTGACAGCAGAGCCTGATGTTCTTCTTGATCATGTGAGGCTCGGAGAGTCTGACTGCTGTGTGTGTGTTTGCGGTTTGTTGATGTGGTGCAACAGGAGGAGGAGGAGGACGACGACACGGCGGCACAGGGTGCACTGAGACTCTCTCTCTCTCTCTCTCTCTCTCTCTCTCTCTCTCTCTCTCATGAACTGTGGCAACATCCGGCACGGCTAAAAAATAAAATCAACTGTGTCCGATTGTGTGATGCAAAATACTGTAAATGTGAACATTTGAGAAATGATGATCAAAGGTGCAGTGTGTAAGATTTGATGACCTCTAGTGGTGAGGTTGCACATTGTATCCATCACCCCTTCTTCTTCTTAACCCCGTGGTCGACTTCAGTTGTCATTTTACCTCAAAAGATATTTAGTATGTCCACTAAGGGCTACTGTAAAAACATGGCGGCCACCGTAGAGAGGACCTGCCCCTCAAGTAAATATACATTAAAGGGCTAATGTAAGGGTAATGGGACTTAAAACACATTTAGGTGATTATGAAAATGTCAGTATGTAATTGTTTGGTAATATGTGAAAAATGACAGAAATCCTACACACTGCACCTTTAAGGCGCAATCTCTATCCCAACACGTGCACACACACGAATCACATCACATGGCCTCTGCAGCCTCTGTGTACTCACTTATGGATCACTACCTGACCAAATATCAGAAATATCACCTGCTGATTACAAAGGTAAACAATAGAATGAGTTCCGTGTCAGGTTCATATTGAGTCTTAAGTGGTGCATTTTGATATGGTCCTTTAAAGGAACAGTGTGTGGCATTTAGTTGCATCCAGTGGTGAAGTTGCAGCGGATGAAGCTTCACCTATGCACAGATGTAAGAGTAGTAAGACACCAATTTGTAGATGTAGGGGATAATGCAATAAAAAAAAATTTAAAAAACATCACTATATTCCACATTCCATTTGTCACGACTGAACCGGAAAAAATGTCATTGAAATCTCGCAGACTGGACCTTTACGGAAATGTGACCGTTGCGAGTCATTAGAGGAATGTGGTGTGATAAGTGTTCGAAGGCCAAGGTTGCTGTAGCAACCCATCCCCGTCCACACCAACAGGAATAACAGAAACATCCATCCATCCATCCCTCCATCCATTTTCTATATCTCCTTATTTAGTTTTCCTATTCAGGGTCACACGTGTGTGTGTGTGTGTGTGGGGGGTGTAAACTGTGAGTCTATCACTGTACACAGACACACATTCACACCCGTGAACTATCTGAAATGTTAAATGCGCCTCACCTGGTTGCGGGAGGACAGCAGGGCAGAGTCGGGTGCTGATAGGAAAAATGTTCCATCTTGCCCACTGTGAATTTATGGGCTGATTTAAATAAAACAGTCGAGTGAAAACACTGGCACCCGTCACTTAGAGGTGTAGTGTGTGGGATTTAATGACATCTAGTGGTGACGTTGCTGCTTAATCATCCCCATCGGGGAAATTGTGGTGTTACAGCAGAAAAGGGCCAGAATGAGACAATGATGCTGATACTAATAATAACAATGACAATATGATAATGATACACATACACACATGTGCACCTATTAACATAAGTATCTTAATCCCTCTATCTCTATATACCCATATACATATACCCACACACACACACACACATATATATAAACATATGCATATAAACGTTAACGTACCAATATGATATATATAATGTATACATATAGACATGTCTATATATATCTATATATACACACACACACACACACACACACACACACATCTACAAATAAATACACACCCATATCCACATTATATAAACAAGAACAAGACCACAACACAATAAGCACCATCATCATCATCATCATCATCATATTTACACAGACACAATAGCATGTTGCAACTAAACACACCTCACCCTCTCATTCCACACATGTAGGAAAACGGTTTTATTATTCAAACTAAAAAAGCTGCTCCTGATGCCAACATATAGGGTCCATTCTTGGGTAAGGTAACAATGCATACATTAAGGTGACTATACACACATGAGAACCTCGGCATAATTATTTCATATTCCACTATGGCCAAAAACAAAAAAAGAAAAAAAAAAGGAAAGTGAAAAATGAAAATGAAATCATAAACCTGTGTTGAAATAACCACTGGAACAAAACATCCCTCTCTCTGTGCCACACTACATTCCATCCAAAAAGCCCTGACCACAGAATTAGGAAACTGCGATTGAAATTTTTGGCATAATTGTGCAGCCCTGGCCTTAACATGAGGAATAGTGTGTCAGAGGGCAGAAATGATTATACGAGTCGTGAAGGCAGGAAATGCACAGGTCCACACTTTGCTGCAATCCATTCATGTCGACTCCAGGGCCAATTGGACAGCTACATCCATTAAAGCTGCGCACAAACATTCACAGAAACGGAAGAAATGGTCCGACGCTTAACAACTTGTTCAGAGATTCAAATCTCCTCCAAGTGTTTCTCTTAAAAAGGTGCCCCTGCAAAAACAGAGCGCGGCCTTGGGAAAATAATAAAACTCTTATTACCAGTATAACTGTCCTAACTCTTTCCTTTTCATCTCTGTCTCTGTCTCTCTCTCTCTCTCTGCTCTCCACGCCCCCTCCCCTTTTCCCCCCCCCCCCCCCCCCACACACACACAAAAAAAGCCCTGGGCGCCTGCCAGCGGGTCCAAGGTAATTAAATTACTTAGCAAAGTTTACTTAACAGTAAATGGTTAGCAAAATTTAAGGTGATTGCAAATTCGCTTTCATTCCACTTCAATGGCTGGACTGTTTAGGCCTCGTCTGCAAATAATTAGCACATACATTTGCATCAAAATCATTTATACCATATGTTGCGAAATTATGGAAAGCAGCAAATTAAAAAATATTCTTTTTCTGTTATGGAAATGTCGACATGTTAAGAGGAGAGAGAGAGGGAGAGAGAGAGAGAGAGAGAGAGGGAGGGAGAGAGGGAGGGAGAGAGGGAGGGAAAGATATCACCATGTGTCTCCAAACGCCGACAACAAGGAGGAGAGAAAAAGGGAGGGAGGAGGAAGGAGGGCGCAGAAATGATTCAGTTTGGATTTGAACATACTCATAATGGTCTTTTTCAAGAGCTCACCAGATGCTGTTTGAAATGTGCCCACAGAAGAAAAACAAAGCCTTCTCAATCTCACACTCCCCTCTCTCTCTCTCTCTCTCTCTCTCTCTCTCACACACACACTCAAACACACACACACACATACGGTACATGTACGTTGGGGGGAATTTCCTCTAAGTGGCTGACATCCTCTCTCTCTAATACAGTTTATATATTGTTCCCTAAAAGCTGGGCGGACGCACCGTACTCTAATTTGATGAACACTCGCAGACCTCAGACCTCGAGGAAAAGTGACGACCATGACAGAAATGGGAATAATTGACAAGGTAATGGGAACAGAGACGACACCGACATCAGCCTCAAACACAGGTTGGATTCACCCAGTCACACAAACGTTCATACTGTGCATGTTTCTACAGCCCTTTTTGTTTTTTTTGTTTTTTTTTAAATCTGTGAGAACATGGGACAATGTGGGGTTCAGAATCTTGCCCAAGGGCATGTCAGCGTGCTGAGTGGGGGAGAAGGTGGGAATCGAACCCCCAACCCTCTGGTGGGTGGACAGGTTTTGAAAACCCCTCAGCCACAGCTGCTATTTGCTATTTACAAACCAACTGTATGACAAGATGAAGATGATGATGGATGAAGCAAATAAGGAAGTGAAAAAACCTGCAGTTCATGGGGTCACCACTGGGGGAGCAAATCCCTATTGACCCCCATGATAAACTGGAGGTGAATCAAACATATTTAAAGTGCCTGATACAAACTTTGCATTTTGGTCTCAATCAGTCGCACGCTTTCCAACGACAACTGAATTATTTCTAACTCGCTTATTTTTATTTGATCGATGCTTTAAATTGTGCATAATTAAGGGCGTGGCCTCCTGACTGACAGCTGGGCCGACCTGGGGTGACGGCACCGTGGGCCCACCCACAGTTCTGTCTGTGTGTGTGTGTGTGTGTGTGTGTGTGTGTTCCGCCTCTTTGCCCGTTTCTGAGTGAACTTGGGACTAGGAGAGGTTAGGATCCGGCAAGATGGCGACGAGTGACCCGTCCACTATTTACGTCCAAAGCACTCTGCAGAAACCAACGGGTGACGTCACGGACGCTACATCCATCTTTACATAGAGTCTATGGGTCAAAGCAAAACGAGACGAGCTGGCCTCTGATTGGTTGAACCTGAAATCAGGTCATTTGCTGCTTGTCATTTTGAAAGGGTGCCCCTCTGTCTTACAGCAGCGTGGGACTGTAACAGGTGCCACTGTGACACAAACACTATGGACGTACTGGAACCCCAGGAAACGGGGGGAACCGAGCCTCCCCGCAGCCCCGACTTCTATCTCCGAGAACAACGCGAGCGCGCCGTTGTTCCGCGGGATTCTGCGGCTTTGTTTTCCCAATTCAAGTTATTCCGGCTATAATTCCAACGCTTAAGTGGCGGCGGTGTGTTTATGTGGCATGCCCTGCAGGCAGCTCCAGCTCCGGCTCCGGCTCCAGCACAGGCAGACAGGAGGCTGAGAGGGGCGAGGGACGTGAACGGAGGGGGGGTGGGGGTGGGTGTTGGGGTGGGGAGGGGATCACCAGCTTACAGCAGCAAAGAAAATAAGAGGGCGCAGCAGGACCTGTGTTTATTATAGCCATAAAACAAAGCAAAAATCAATTGACCGTAAACCTCTGATCCGTGCCGTCGCTCAGGCCGTCCCTCCGCTGACACACACCACTGAATCTCAACACTTGCTCCGTATCGAAATGAAGATGTTTCACTCCAACACGGGTTGTCTTTGATTTCATCTGCACATTAGAGCAAAAAAAAAAAATGACGACAACAGCAGCGGATCGACACTTGACTTCATTCAACCCACCCATCCACCTCCTCCTCCGGAGGTCACTGGGTCCACCAGCGGTGTCGATCTGCGACTAAGTGAGCGGCCGGGGCCGTTTGATAAAAGCTTATTCAGGTATTTGGATGCTGTGTTACTGGAGGCTTCGCTCGCTCTCTCTCTCTTTCTCCCTCCCTCTCCATCTCTGCGAGACATAATTACTACTGTTGACTGGAACAGTGAGGTAATGGCACATAAATCCGCCTGATCAATGGTTACGAAGAGTAAATTACAGGACACCCCCCTGTGCCATTATCCTTCTAGAGAACAACAGTCGACACATTCCTGTGCAGATGCAAACGGGGGTGGGGGGGGAAGGATTTCTGGATCCTTGTTTTGTTTATTTACATACGCCGGAAGCAACATTTGTACAATTCCATCTCTGATTCGTGAACATGTGAGAGTAAGAAGCCAAATTAAGAACTGAACGGAACTGAGGCCGCACAATGCACAGAGCCCGGGAGCATCTCTGCTGATTTGGGCCGAAGTGGAGCCCTTTAAAAAAATAAAATAAAATAAAAGGTGCTTGAAAAGTGCTGTAGGATAAATATCTGCAAATCTTGTCTGAGGAGCAGGCCGCTCTAATCACTGAACTGTGTGAGTCATGATAAACCAATTTATTCTGATCTTTGACTGAGCTTTTACTCCTGAATCAGATGATCGGGATTCAAAAGGCGCCAATATCGCATGAAAAGTATTTTGCAAATTGAAAATAAGAACCGTGCCTGACCCTCACCACAACAAAACAATCACATTCTTCCAAAACAAAATAAAAGATCCTTTGGCTTAAAAACGCTCATTACAAGTTAGAGGCCCTCACTTATGTTCAAACTGCTGCTGTTACAGTGACACACACGGCAAAGAGAACAGGTATTTGTCAGCGGGGGAATCCCCCTCGCAAAACCCCCGTTAAGATGAAGGTCACCACTGACTGGTGTTAGTGACAATCACCTTAAAGGTGCAGTGCGCAAGATTCGGTGACATGACCCCTTCCGAGCATGAACCTGTGGCAGACTCCAGTCGTCATTCAAACTCACTCGCTGTTTCGTGCATCCACTCTGGAGCACGGTAAAAAGATGGCGGCTCCCGTAGAGAGGACCCGCTCCTCATGTAAATATACATCCATGGGCTCATTTAAGGGTAATGCAAGAACAAACGTACATTTAGGTGATTATGAATTTATGAAACTGTCCGTTTGTCACTGTTTTGTGACATTTTTAGAGGTGACAAAAAAACGACTGAAATCGTACACAGTGCACCTTTAAGAGCGCACAGTACACGTGCAGAGGGGACAGAGGTGACATGATGAGAAGTGCGTCGTAGCAACAGTAGTAAGCAGAAGTCGTAAAATACAAGTCAGACGATGTCAAAAATCAGACCCCGTCTGCGTCTCCAGTCACAGCCACCTCTTATCCCCCGGCAGAACAAAGGGCGGCCGCCTCCTAAATGTGGTGCATTAGCCCTTTAGTTCCAGAGGGGGTAAGGTGACACCCCGCCATGTATGTGGTCTGTTCAGCACACATCTGTCAAGGCCCGAAGGGGGGTGGGGGCTGGGGGGCAGTGGGCGGGGCTAACTGGAGGCAGAGGGAAGGTGGCGGAGAGAAGCGGAGAGCCAGAGAGAGAGAGAGAGAGAGAGAGAGAGAGAAAGGGCTTGTGCTTGTGTGTGTGTGTATCTCCAGGACCCCTGCTGTGACAGTGAAGCCCAATACCCCTTTATTTACTGTGGAAGAATTAGTCCTCCTATGATGCTGCTAAGCTCGGCTGGTCACGCCCCTGTTTGCCTCTTTATTCCTGTTACTCAATCAGAGGGAGCAGATACTTTACACAGGAAGATAATAACATAAACAGCTACAGATCCACTTCTATGGTTGGATGAGCTCAACCCGAACAAGTGCATGAAACACGTATAGAAATGATGAGGAAAATAAAAGAATCATAGATATAAATAGTTATCGTTTGTTTCAGTGAGGTTCAACATTATTTCATTTCAAATAAAATAAAAACGTTTTTTCCCTCCATTAACAAAGAGAGAGTCATTATAAATACATTAGGAGCAGGCTGTCTGTCTCTATGGTGGCAGCCATCTTGCATCACACTGTTTTTACAGTAGCCCAGAAAGGGAAAAACTAAACATAATTGGAGTTCTAATGAGAGCCGAAGGCTGCCATGGATTCTCCTGCATGCTTGGAAGGGAAAGGTGCGTCAAGGGGCGATTCAGCGGCGACGTCACCAACTCCAACACACTTAAAAGTTGAATCCACATTTCTCAACTTGTTTCACTCTAATATTTTTGTTCACTTAAAAATATGGGCGGGATCAAACCACAGGCACGATGTTTCAAGTTGTTTTCAAAAAAGACTCAAAAAAGAACTCCTTTCTCATGGTTTGATCTTGAATCCAAATCATTTCTTCAGAAAACTGTCTGTGCTTTTCCAAGAAGACGGCAGACGATTCAGGGGTAACTTTGTAAAAAATACCGCCAACGTATATTAGATCATGTTGCATTTTCAACTGTGTTCATTTCGACTTTAGGTTAAATATAGTACGGTTACAAACAAAGTCCAGAAATAAGAAAGAAACTCTTCCCATCAACTCGAGCCAGGTGTCAAAATGGCAAAGCACCAGAAAAAGTTAATTCACACCAGTGGGCACCTGCCAAGTTCAAGCCTCTGATGAGATCTTAAGGACTGTTTGTTTTGCTGCTGTCAAAGGTTCAAATGGGGTAGAAGCCGGTTTTGATGACCCCTGCCCCTCGGGTCCTTAGTGGGTGTTCTGCAAACACTCCCTATTGATGTGTGGATAAGGAGAGGCCCACTGCCGCGCACAGCGCTCAGGCTCATTTGAGTGGAAACGGCCACCGCCGTGAAAAGAGCCAAGAACCCGGCGAGCGGAGAGGAAAGAAAAGAGTATTATACAGGAGAGTGTATGGGTGTGCATGCATTAATATCATAATTTAAAGGCGCAGTGTGGACGATTTTTGCCATTTTTGTCGCTTATATTGGTGGAGAAAATATTTCAAATCAATCACATACTGACATTTTCACGTGTTCCCATGAATGTATGTTTACATGAGGAGTGGGTCCTCTCCATGTTTTTTACAGTAGCCCAGAGTGGACATACCAAACATGTTTTGAGTTTTAATGGCAACTGAGGGCTACCATGGGTTCTCGGAAGGGTGAGGGTGAGGTGATGGATACAACACGCAACTTCACCCCTAGATGTCACCACCACGTACACACAGCGCCGTTAAAGTTGATGTATTTTCTGCGAATATTTTTATGAACGAAAGCAATCTAAATCAGTCGTGTCTGCATTTTTATTTTATTTTTAATGTAAAATAAATTATTTTCTTACTGTTGAAATTAATAAATGAGTTTGTTATGGAAATATAGTGTTAGAGTGAATGTGTTTAATATGTAGGCCAAGCAGGAAGTGACCCATAAACATATTCATCCAGCTCTTTCATTGGGGGCCAGTGTTGCAATCGTTCCTCCTCATCCCACACACACAAATACACACACACACACACACACACTCTCAAAGCCCCCAGTGAGCACTAAGCAGGCCAGCGGGCCAGCCGTGGGGGCTCATTACAGGTCCACAGAGCCCCCCAACACAAAGGCCTGAGCCGCTTTAGCCATGGGATGATCTGCTCTCTACTGACTAGAGAGTCCATAGACGGACAAAAGGAGGGAGAGAGGGAGGGGATGGGATAGAAAGAGGTAGAGTCGAGGGGCGAGAGAGAGAGCGAGAGAGAGAGAGAGGAGGAGAGCCGCGGGCTTTAAGGATGTCAGGAGACCCCGAGAGAGAAAGCCTGGCGGGCGCTCAGAGAGGAACGCGGGGAAAAGGAGGAGGAGGCTTAAGCTCCACGGCTACGTCAGGACATTAACATTCACACAACCTCCCAACATCTGCTGCTTCCTTCTTGCCCTCCATCCCTCCCTCTTTCTCCATCCATCCCTATCTCACTCCGTCCGCTAACAACGCTGGAACAAAGACCGACAGGCAGAGAGCGAGAGGACGGAGTGGGACAAGAGGGGACAGAGCGCAGAATCGGGGATATCCCTGATATGTCCGATCGTTGAAATTGGTAAAGATGCTCTATTCGAGTTCTTAAGTGGAGAAATCAAATGACAAAGCACCAGATACAATGTGCAATTTCACCACTAGATGTCACTAAAAATTACACAATGGTCCTTCAAAGTTTACGTATTTTCTGCAAATATCTTTAAGAAAGAAATGATATACTTTTTTTTCCGATTAAACGAAAGTTGTGTCCAAAAGTTTCTTTGCTTCAAATATAAAACAATAAATTATATTAAAAAAAAAAAGTCAATTTGTGTTCCAAAGTGGAGAAATCAAATGACAAAGCACCAAATAAAAACTGCTCTCTCATGTTTTCCATTGTTTTTTTTACTGTGGCTCATTATTAGCGATATGATCACAGGCACCCGAGCCCCTGATAGCAGCAGGTCTGGTCTCTCCGGTGAAGGCCTGATCTTTGACTGAGCCGTAAACCTGTTCCTCTGGAAGCCTCCAGGAGAGCAGAGGAAAACCAGGGACGTGTCCGACACATTAAACCCTCCTCCTCCAGTCTCTGGCTCCGGGGCCTGTGTCTGCTGCACTATAGTCTGGCCCAACTGCACTCAACGCCACATGCTTAGTTTTATGATGCCACGCTGGTATTAGTGCAACATTAACCTGGAGGTGGCAGGGCAGGGAGTGTTAGGGTGTTTGACATTCATTGGGAAACAGATTAGAGTAAAAGGAAATCTCATTGGAAATAAGCGTTAAAGGTGCAGTACGCCGGACTGGGGTGGAAATGGCGGAAATTCAATGTAGAATGTTGATATTAAGACACTGTTTTCTTTTAGTCATCTTAACAAATGTTGCGTTGACCTCGATAGAACCCAACAGACGCCACCAAGTAGCCCAGAATTTACATTCCAAACACTTTTTTTTGAAGGTGCAATGTGTAAGATTTGGTGACATCTAGTGGTGAAGTTGCACGGTGTATCCATCACCTCACCCTCACCCTTCCGAGCATGCAGGAGAACCTATGGTCGACTTCATTTGTCATTAAAAGTCATAAAATGTTCAGTATGTCCACTCTCGGCTACTGCAAAAACATGGCTGCCCCCGTAGAGAGGACCTGCTCCTCGTGGGAAATTTATACAGTCATGGGCTCGTTTATGGGTGACGGGAACTAAAATACATTTAGGGGAATATGAAAATGTCAGCATGTAATTGTTTTGTAATATCTTTCTCTTGATAGGCGTGACAAAAATGACCAAAATCGTACACACTGCACCTTTAACTTTACAATGACCACGCCACAGAAATACTAGAAATTGCCAACAAGGGTAATGCAGTGCTGTTTTGACCTACAGGAGGACTGAACAAGTCTTATGTGAGGTAAGTGTGTGGCTGCTGGGCGCTTTATAGATGATGTATAGATGCCTGCTTCTTTCATATATTTCCTGTGGTGAAATTAGAGCCCTGTCCTGAAGTGCAGGGCTGTGTGTGTGTGTGTGTGTGTGTGTGTGTGTGTGTGTGTGAGTGTGTGCATGACTGTAAACATGAAGACATCTTTCTCCACAGTCAATCTCTGCCTGTCACATCTGGCTCGCAACTCTACCCCTCGAATACACACTGGAATATATACACCGTGCGCACGGTGACATCTATGACTTATGTACTGGGAGGAGTGTTTGAAATTAAGCTGCAGTGAATATGAGCCCAGAAGCATTCAAAGCTCTGTGTGTGTGCGTGCGTGCGTGTGTGTGTGTGTGTGTAATCTCTTAGCATGTGTGAGGTTTTTCCAGGTCCACAACGGAAGGTTCATGATGCACCAATCATCCACAAGCAGGTAAGTGCTGTCAGTATGGTGGATGACACTGTGGTTCAATTACTTCGTTTTTGTTCAAACGGCGTCATGGACACAAACAATAATATAAGAGAGAAGTATAAATGATCCAAATCAATGATGCTGGAAAATGGCCTGATATAATGATGCATAATTACCCACCTCATGGCCGTGGATTATTCAAACTGGATGTATTGACCTGGTTTACTTCCATGTTGCAGCTGAATATGACGTCACATGACTGATTTGCTGTTGCAGATTCTACCACGAGCTTGGAAGAGGAGAGGGGGGGCGAGGCGCTGGAACATGCTCCTCCACTAGGTGTCATTGAACCCTACAAACTGCATTTACACGCTGTGCAAGTTAAGCGGAGGAGAGTAAATACAATGAATAGAGTGGAGTCAGACAGAGCTGTTTCATGGACGTACACTGATGACCTTTGACACCTTCAAGGTCAGGGTGCACACTGCACAAGCTTCCTTAGATCTAATGTATCCACAAGGTCAACACTTGCTCTGTGTTCCTGAATGTATTGACACTGAAATACTGAATATACCGCGTATTTAGGAATGGGGGTGAATATACCGCTGAAATGAATAAAACTAAAATACCCGGTTCCACCTTGAGAATAAGTGACTGAACATATTTGGTGAGAGAGAGACTAGGGCCAATCACAGTCCTCTCGCAACACCTGCATGTCAGCATCACTTCAAGACTGTAGCTCTTCTTCTTCGGAACCACAATGTAACAAAAAGAGGAAAGGGGCGACCGCAAAGGTCAGTGGTTCGAATCCCGCTCGGTCCCTGCCGCAGGGCCCGATGCGTGCTGGCAGAAACACCCCACCACCCTGACCTCTGACCACGGCGCCACCAAAAAGAGGAAAGTCCACCTACCTGCGGCCTGTAGAACCAGGTGCATTCGGACTTTGGCCTGTTCTGCCGGAGTCTGCAACAGAGGGGCAAAGAATGAGTCATCAATATTATTCTCTTTTTCTATCATTCCTATTTCTTTTTTTTTAAGTCAGTAAGAAACAGGACAAAGCTTTGAGACGGTGGGTTCTCTGAGAGGGAGGGCCCCTTCACCCCGACAAGCACTTGGCATTTTCCGGATCATGACGCAGCGCTCTACATCCCCACCACCTGCCTCCCCGATCTATCACAGCTCACGGCGGGAGAAACTGCCTCGCTCGAAAAACCGCAGCGTCCTTTAGGGCCGGAAGATATTTTACCCGTGATAATCTTTAACAGCTTCCATTACGGCCAATGTTCTCTTAAACTGTCCTGGTGGAGCACCGCGGGGACGACTTCGCCGAGATGCTACAGTCTAGTCGTCTGCGCTTAAAAAGAAACGAGGAAGAAAAAAAAAAAAGAAAAGAAAGAGAGAGAGAGAGAGAGAGAGAGAGAGAGAGAGAGAGGGGGAGAGAGAGAGAGCCCGACTCGTGAAAAACAGAACGCAACAACATCCCTGACACACCAGGGAGAATCAATGAGGAAGAGATGAAGAGAAATTTAGAGACAAAGGGAGACGGAGAGAGAGAGGGGAGAGGAGAAGAGAGAAAACAAAAGCCGCTGTAACAAGTCTTTGGAGAGTTGGATAATAGGGCACAGAGAGCACATTTTACCAAGATCACAGCCAAAGACTCAACATATTCCCCTCACCATCATCTGTGTGTGTGTGTGCGTGTGTGTGTGTTATAGTGTATGTGTGCATCAGGAATGCTTAGCGGGCATCAACATGGGGGTGGGGGGGGGGGTGTGCCTTNNNGGGGGGGGGGGGGGGGGGGGGGGGGGGGGGGGGGGGGGGGGGTGTACCTTGCACTCTGACAGCTGTATTGGGAGGTGCAGCCCCGTTCTCCCTGACATGCCCTCAAAAGGGCCTCGCTGTAATTCCAATATAACTGCTATTAGATTTGAGGGTCTTAATTGTCAAGGAAGAATGATGGCGGCAACAGGGCGTGGAGCTATAAAAGGCGAGTAAGTCGCAGATTGCTCTCGGAGGTGTTTTTTTATTTATTTCTTTTTTTATTTATTTTTTTCACCTCCTCCTCCTCCTCCTCCTCCTCCTCACCGCTGCCGTGGCACAGCGGCGGCCCTCGTTACCATGCAGCGGCGGCGGCGGTGTAGGATTAGAGAGAAATTAAATGCTAATGGGGATGGGATGTGAATCCGCTGCCTGGGAGCATCATTTAGACGACAGGGCCGGGCGTCGCTGACAGGCAGCGCTTCCTCCCCTCCCCTCCCCGCCCCTCCCCTCCCTCCTCCTTCACATATAACCCCACGCTTCCTCCCGGGCGTTCGCCTCTCCTGCCCCGCCCACTGCGAAAAAAATAAAAAAATTCTGATTTATCAAACTGTAAACTTGTCACTTTGTAAAAATGTCACTTTTGGATGGCAGTCAGGGAAATATAATGACCCCCTTTAATGTAGCAGTGTCAGGGCGCTGTATCCTAGATGGAACGCACATCAAGGCACCGCACAGACACAGACTGACACGCACTTAATGCAACATGGGTGTGTGGGTGTGTGGGTGTGTGTGTGTGTGTGTGTGTGTGTGTGTGAGTGTGTGTGTTGTGCGTATCCCCTGTAGCAGGTGACATGGCAGATGAGGCTCACGCTGACTCGCGCTGCTCGACAGCTGAAATTACCAATCACTATTATACTGCAGAAGAGGAAGAGCACTTGAGGCCTTCTCTCACACACACACACACACACACACACACACACACACACACACACACACACACACACACACACACTCTTCCAATTCTCTTTCATGAAGAAGTGATTAGGCCACATTCCTAGTCTATTCTGTTTTCTGCTTCTTGGCTTCCTGGCTTTGACATGGGTTCTTAGTTCAGAGCGAAAGGAGGGATTAGATCCTTCAAAATAAAAGTCCTGCTTCGGATTGGAACCGGTTAAAACGGTTAAAGAGGAACAATTAGAATGACACACACATCAGTCATTTCACGCAATAACACACATCACAGCTTAACTAACCTGTGTGCGCTGCGCAATCATCTTAGTTACAGTTTATTACTACGCCCCCTCAGTAATTACATTAGCATTTGTTTACATTGGCCTTGAGGCGTGTTTAAGTCCATGTATCTTGAATGCAAACACATGCACACACACACACACACACACACACACACACACACACACACACACACACACACACACAGCTCCTTGTCCTTTGAGCATCACGTAAGGTTCTTACAGCACTCATTTGTGATGTCAAAGAAAACGATTTCATGTATACAAAAACAAACACATTAAAGGTCCAGTGCGTCAGGTTTAGGTGAAGTTATTTGTGTTTGAAGAATTCATAAAACAAAAATAATTATTTTGATGTTTAATACGTTTTTAATCATCTTTAGATGCGAGAGTAATATGTTGCAACACGCAACATCACCACAGGTGTCACTAAATTCTGTAAAAGTACCTTTAACATCACTTTGAAGAGAAGTTTCAGTACTTATTATAACAGAAATAACACGCCCCCCCCGATGGATTATACATTGATTTACCCTTTTATAGCTGCAGCTACTGCTTATTGCTAGAAAATACGAGAATATAGTTTGGAAACATCCTGAAAGAATTTCCCATGATACAATATGATTTTTTTGTCAAACATTTAAAAACCTTTAATAACCAAACAGCTGTTGTTGTTGTTGTAGAGGTTTTTTGAAGTAATAAACAAACCATGACAGCTATGAACTCTATAAATAAAGAAAATAGATGAACTATTGACTCAGATAAATCCATATCAAAGTAATGTAAAGGGAATCAGGAGTCAGCTCACAACGAAGCAAACATTAAGATAAAGAACCCACAGGAGAGCACACATGGCATTTTATGTTTTTTCCTCCCGACGTCCTGTTTTTATTCCTCACTCTAATTCGCACGTGCACGTCTGCTTCCGCTGTGTGTAATTCATTAGTAAACAATAAAAAGGCATTAATTGTGCTCCCCAGAGACCGGTCTGTGCCCCCCTCCCACCGAGAGAGAGGCACCCGCCGCATCTGATGTGGCTTCGCCTCACAATTAGATCCGTGCCTTTTAGACACACACACAAACAAACATGAGAGGCTGCGAGAGGGAGCGAATGTGTGTATGTGTGTGAGTGTGTGTGTGTGCGCGTGTGTGAGAGATGGTGGAGTGTGTATTAGCGATAAGCAGTGTTTTGGTTAAAGAGACTTTAGATAATCACACCATGTGGAAAGAGGAGAAGAAGAGCGGGACAAAAGACAGGGATGTTGTTTTTGTTTTCTTCAGAGATTCAAAAAGAGTTTTAAAAAAAAGGGAAATGACAAAATAGTGAAAATAAATGTCTGTGCCCCCCTCCCACCGAGAGAGAGGCACCCGCCGCATCTGATGTGGCTTCGCCTCACAATTAGATCCGTGCCTTTTAGACACACACACAAACAAACATGAGAGGCTGCGAGAGGGAGCGAATGTGTGTATGTGTGTGAGTGTGTGTGTGTGCGCGTGTGTGAGAGATGGAGGAGTGTGTATTAGCGATAAGCAGTGTTTTGGTTAAAGAGACTTTAGATAATCACACCATGTGGAAAGAGGAGAAGAAGAGCGGGACAAAAGACAGGGACGTTGTTTTTGTTTTCTTCAGAGATTCAAAAAGAGTTTTAAAAAAAAGGGAAAATGACAAAATAGTGAAAATAAATACGTACGTAGAGGAGATCAAACACGATTTGATTTCGAGAGAGAGGACGGAAGTAAAAATCTGGCTTTAATTTGTTTTGTTTTTTACCGAAATAATAATTTGGTTTACTGTAAACCAATGGAAATAACATTTACACGCACATTTACAGGCAACGTTGCTATGTAAGGAGATGAGTGCCTTGCTCAAGGACACGACAGCACGTCAACAAGGGCAGCTTATTGACATTCCCCTTACTTGAGTTCACACAAAATGTCAGAAACTTCAACTAAAATGAAAAATCGAAATTCAAATGCAAGCAACACTTTGGTCTCACCTGAATTGAGCGCACTAACCCTTTACTTGTTGCCCAATGAGAGCAGCCTCCATTTCCTTTTGAAATGCAACCAATACATCACCCAGTCAGGTGACAGCTGCGGCCTCTCTTTACGTGAACGCGCCAAAGCCGAGTGGAGGAGAAGGCGCAGGGAGAACAGCTCTGCCGACATCAACTACATCATCCATGTTTCACACTAACTTCAGCCTCTTGTCTCTGCTTTAGAAACAAAGCTAACTGAGACCTCAGCTCAGGTGGGCTGGCAAACACATGGTCCACTGGCAAAAAAAACGGCACCAGCGAGATGACTTTAATGTAACTGCTATTCCAAATGTGTCCACTAGGGGTCTCATACCACACCGCATCATTTTTGGCACTAAACAAAGAGGACTTTCCTTCTTTTCATATGGTCCAAAATAATCCACCATTACCACTGCTATTGTTGGGCAGTGGCACACACACACACACACACACACACACACACACACACACACACACACACGGGTGACGCAGTCTTGACTCTTGCCCTAGATGTGACGGGAAGTCCGGCACGCTCGCAGTCGGCGTCCAGCTCGTCCGCTTACCTCACCGCGGCGACGACAGACACATCGAGACATTCTTCTGCCCTGCGCCCGTCCCATTAGTCAAAAGTAAACACAACCCATTAGGAAAATAAACAGCCCTCACTCCACTTGATAAAAACAATGCAGCACCGCGTATAATGAGGCGCTGCGCGCAGTCGGCTCCAACTGCGAGTCGTCGTGCTCTGCTCGGAGGAATTGTTATTGTTGTTGTTGTTATTATTGGCCCCGAGGCTGCGCAGACAAAGCAAAGTGTGGTGGGTTGACAGATGAATAAATGGCTGTTAGTGCAGACGAGGAGAAGTCGAACAAAGGTCAGATGGGCCAGATTGTGGTCAGGTGGTCAAACTACTGTTTCACCGCCCTGGTTTGGTCTCCGTGTCAGAGCGGTGGATCGATGACGGCGCGGAAACTGAAAGGGAAACGGAAAACTTTGCCGCTACAAAGACTTCATTAAAAAAAAAAAAAAAAAGAAGTACTAGGGGAACCAGGGAACACACTTCTTCTCTTTTAGCTCCCTGATACTTTCAGTCACCCTGCCCCGGACATAATCCATCCATTAGTTCCGTGTCATCACAGTAACCGCGTTCGGTTGGAGTCACGCCGCCGGGTCGAGTGAGGAATTGAACCTGGAAACCGAGGACAAGTGTGGGAAGAGAGGCGAGGGGAGAGGCCAGGAGAGAGAGGCAATGAAGAGGACGGTGGAGTTTGCGGGTCAGAGGGAGAGTGTGAACTGCTGCCGGTCGCCGTGGCGATGAGTCGAGCTCTGGAATTGACCGACGCCATGAACCAGCAGCAGCTCGTCTCATCTCCACTGCAGCTACACCACATTAGATTTTCAGGGCTAAGTTTTCCAATAAGGCTCCGTAACTGAGAAGTTTGTTGTGGCCATGCAGGGATGAAAGAAGTCAGACCGTATTTCATTACTAGTCATTTGTGCAAAGTGGAAAATTGGACCTGTTAACCTGAAGTCCTCCTGTCCAAGTGTTTTATTGCTAGAAATGTGTCCTGTGTAACTCATATCAACACTGATCGTAGCCACATTTCACCTTTGCTGATAGTTTCCGCTCCAGCTTTCAAAGGGAGAGTGCGTAGGACTCACTGAACTCTAGTGGTGAGGTTGTATGTTGCAGCGAAATACCCCTCACCTCATCCCTCCATTCCAGGCATCTAGGGAGAATCAATGTTGACCTTCAATTACCCTTGAAACTCAAATGAAATTAATTCTGTCCGCTCAGGCCTACTGTAAAAACATGATGCAACATGGCCGCCTAAATAGAGGGCTTATTCTAGGATAGGGAATAAGAACAAAATGTATACATCAAAGTGGTTGTAGTTTACCAAAAATCAAATTCGATTCCATTTTTTAAATCCAACACCATTTTTCTCCACCACTATTTTAACACGATCACACAATCGCTAACCACCATTATTTTCTAAGCAGCTCGGAGTTTCAGATTATTTTTCTCTGAAGCAAAACACTGAATCTACCCAAATCTTCCTCAATCTGTCAAAACAAAAAGATTAAAAATTAGTTTCTGTCCTTGAGCCGTCGCCCTCAATGAGAGACAAAGATTCATCCTCGCAAAAAGTGTATATCTTATATCTGTATGATGGAAAGTGGAAGCTCCTTCAATGTCTCTCCCAGCTGTAAAGTAGGTGCTTGAATATCGACCGTGAGACAGTTCAATTCGAGAACTGCTGTTTCACTTATTCTCCCCAAAAAGTGACTTTCCTGCCTCCAAATACACATCCTGAGAAATGATGCGGTATCAGTGACATCATTAGTCCATCCACTGTGACATAAATCTAAATTACACCCCTGTAACCGTTATTACCTGTCAATAAACTCTTCCAATATTCCAACACACATAAACAAACCTCTGCCAACTCTCTCCAAGCCGGAGTGGATGTGCTCAATATTCATCTCATTACATTTTTAAAGTCTTCATCTGTTTCCATTTTCTTTCATTTGTTGCATTCGCTCAGGCTTCCTCTGCATCTCCTCCTCCTCCTCGCTGCCCCGGCCCCGCCCCTCTCCGCACAAACAGCTATATCCCATACCCAAAAGAGGACAGGGGGAAAACAGAGCCCCTGGAAAATGCAATATTTCTGTTTTTAATATCGAAGTCTATAAGATCAGGGCAGAGATGGGTTCCATGGCAATATGTTTATTTATATATTTTATAAGGAGGGGAGAGGGGAAAAAAATCTGCCTATCAGTGTATGTATTTGGGGGGGGGGGGGGTTAATTTTTATGTGTGTTTTGGGGGGGGGGGGGGGCAGGGGGGCTGGGCCACCGTATCCCAGCTCATCTTATATGAAAAATAATGTTGTGTATGGCTATACTTTTATATATAATGGCAATATGGGATCAGGGCTCTTTTACAATGTGCCATACTTCAGGCTAGGGCTAACAGCATTTTATGGCCCGCCAGCAGTTCATCTTCATGTCTCAGGCAGGCAGGAGCACTGCATAATAATGTCGTTTCCTGCCCCCAAATGCTATTTCACAGGCCGGGGCTCATTTCTCAAACTTCACCACTTTTACAATTTCCCAAACTTTTATTCCCGTCATTATTACCAACAAGATTTCATTACGTATTTAGAATGTAAACAAGTCTGAGTAATGACACTCCCCCCACCGTCTCTCCCTGGAATCATTCCGGCTGATGGGCTCCGCCGCTATCTGTGCGCCGGACGCGTGTGCCCGCGCGCGTCTTCATGCGCAAAGTGAAGGCGCGCGTGCGCGCAGTGCGCACACACACAGACACACAATAAAAGGCGCGCGCCACACTAAACCGCCCGGGCCGAGCGACAAACTCAAAAGGCTGTAATTTACTAACCCCGGGTGCATATGTGTGTGCGCGCATGCATGTATGTGTTTCCGATAAAGGGGGAGGCAGCAAGTGAGGGGGGCGGGGGGGGGGTGGTGGTGACAGAGAGAGTTTTATACTCAACTCACATAAATCATGTACAAGAAAAATGAGCAAATGTGCAGGCTAACTCATCTTCTCCCCATCCGGAGAAAATGAAATTCACTGGAATACCTATCAAAACCGCAATCATCCAGAGATAATATCTTCTTTGGTCTATCTGCACTTTCCGATTTAATTTCCTCCATGCCCTTGACATCCAGCGATACCATTAAGATGAAGCACATACAGTAAGGGAGTAGTTCGCACGTTTTGATATATGGGATCCCGCCGCTTAATGTAATATCATCATTTGAAAATTAATGCAATCTTTCTTTTGTTTGGGGGGGGGGGTGATTTTTTTGGGGGGTGGGGGGGTGGGGTGTTGGGGGGGGTTGGCGTGACACACACTTGAGGAGTGAGCCATCACGGGCGCGACAGCCGACAAGATGGAGAGAGAGGGGGAGACGGTGATGGGGGTCATATGAAAAGCCAGTGATATGCGTGAAAGGGTTGTGTTTTGTGGAGCCCCCCCCTCCCCCACCCCATCACTAACACCCCTCCACCCCTTCCTCCACTCCCACTCAGTGCGCTGCACGCCCCCCACCCCCCATACCACACCAATGCCAGAATGACATGCAATTATGCCTGGGCCTGCCCTGTGTCAGAGGTCACTCAAATTACTCCATCATTTAGCCGTGCTGTCGAGATTAGAGAGAAAAAGAGGGGGGACCCCCCCGCTCCCCCAGCCATCCCCACACACCTCTCCTCCCCCGCCCCCTCCCCTCCACCGATGCTTCT
>JAFBJT010109999.1:15799-25799 GCA_016785325.1 Chascanopsetta lugubris | reverse complement strand
ACTGTGAATACATATTTGTTCAACATATCTAATCAGATACATTCATATCTAATACTCAGTATAAGACCTAGAAAACAGTATGTGTTGATCACCTTTTAAGATAACTAATAATCTACTATTAATGCTACTAATGATCAATCAACCCCTTCTTTAAATTTTTCCTCTAGCCTGACCATGACAACTGGTGTGTGAACAAATTAAGAGTGATTTCATAAAAGCGTGGTGAGCAAGAGCCTGCACAGCAACAGTCGGTGGACAGAGATGCTGATACACCTGGTCGACCAATCAGGAGTCGGTCTGGACAGTCAGTCAAAGTGTTTGACCTCCTTATTACAGCATACAATACCTAATCCAAACCAAACGGTCTCGTATGTACATTAAAGTGGAGAGAACCACTTCAAATGAATGATGCCATCTTTCAAAACGAGCATTTGACTTGTCCATTGTTTGGCCATTGTCTAATCCATTAACATGGAGGAGGCTGACACATTCAAATGAGGCTGAAATGAGATGTCACAATAAACTTCGATGCATTTCTTTGGGTTTGAAACATTGTTGCAGGCACTTGATTGATTAAAAAAAAAGAAAAGAAGATATTGCATGCTGGTTTAGTTGTTTTTAGAATGTGATTATATCTTTAAACGGTATTATTCAGTGTGCCCAACCTCTTCTAATCTTTTGAAATCATTACCACAAACACAAGCAGCCTGACTGGAAATGAGAAGTGGAGGAGGAGGAGGAGGAGGAGGAGTGGGCAGAGAAGGAGGCAGAGAGACATATATATATATATATATATATATATAGAGAGAGAGAGAGTAATATGCTCATTTTTCCAGGACTGTGTAATTAGTTATCTGAGCTCAATTAAGTAAAACTGGACAAACAAGTATGAGTGTTCAACAGAGCGCTGGCAAGGTCAATAGCGCCCAATCTGACGCTGGATCCATCACACTGTCGCCGCTCTCCTGCTCTTTGGCTCCGGCTCCTCCACTTCAATCCACACACAGCCTCTCTCTCTCTCTCTCTCTCTCTCTCTCTCTCATTCATGGCCTTTGTGTCCGAGCTCTTTTCCATGCCCTGCACTCTAACGAGGATATTTAAGCGCTTGCCTCGTCTTACCTCATCTCCCTCCCTCCCTCCCTCCCTCCCTCCGTCTGTCTGTCTCGCCCTCACCTATCACATTGCCCTCTCCCTCTCCCCCTGCACCCGACCCTCCCCGTCGCTCACCCAAACCGAAGCCCCGTGCTCCTGCGAGCAGACAATTAATTACAGCGGCGGCACCAGATGAGTTGTCATTTGTGGTCAAGTTTCTAATAATTGCATTAGGTCTTCAGGTTCTCCTTCTTTCTTGGTCATCACACCCGACTAGTTGCCCCCTCCCCCCCCCCCCCCCCCCCCACACCCCACCCCCCCTCCAGCCACCCCTTGACACGAACGGAGATGAATATCTTTAGTCAGTCAATGGAGGCGACAGAGGGACTTAAAATGCAGAGGCAGTCATTTGATTTCCAGCTGACAGAGCTGCCCATTAGCCCGGCACTCATCAGCCATGCATTGGCTCTAAGGCCTGCTGTCCTGCGTGTGGAGGCTCTAACCCGTTCACCGTCCACTGGTGACCTTGTTTACCTTCATCATATCGGGGATACTGTGGCTGGCTCTCGTCCGAGGGACGTATTCATGCCCTTGATTGTTCCAAGTAAGTGACTGTAAGGACTTTACTGTCTCACTGCAGAGCCGATATCACACGTTACAGGTCGGTCAGGTCAATACTTTTACATCAAAATAGCAGGTGATTGGCTTGTGTCACCTGTTGTGTTTAAAGTGCGCTTCTCCAGCTCTCGATTTCACTCTGTGGAGCTCCCGCCCCTCCTTCACAGAAAACGCACAGACTGCTCTGATTGGCCAGCAGGCAAAGTCTGTTGTGATTGGTCCATTGATCGTATAACACTCTCAACGCGACAGTGGTGTCCGCTGGTGCAGGAAGTGGGATGAAAATTGAATTTGAGGAGTTTCAACGACTTCCACGTGGGAACATTGGGGTTTTTGACTGGCAACAGCCAACACCCACACAACTCATGGACACGTGGCTAAAACAAAAAAAGTACAGTAGTGAATGAAATCAAAAATACTCTGCATCAACATTTAAGTTGAAAAAAAGTGTTTCATTTACATAGATAACATTCGGACCTTCAGAAATCTCTCAACCTGAGATCAGCCACAGACACAGATGAGAAGGAAGACAGGACCCTGTGAGAGAGACATTCATAAGAGGGAGAGAGAGAGAGAGAGAGAGAGAGAGAGAGTGTGTGTGTGTGTGTGTGTGTGTGTGTGAGAGAGAGAGAGAGAGAGAGTCCCCCCATTTGCCACCGTTGCATGCCTTGTCAAGCATGTCATTGAGCATTCATATGTTGTTTGATAGAATGGCAGGCGTATTTATTAAAGAGTCGATGTGATGGCGACACCAGAGGCTCCCCCACACACACACACACAATTCACCAATACACACAAAACACATCAGTGACATCTGCCTGTTTAACTAATAGAAGGGAAAAGCTTGATATTAGGCAGTTGAGGGACACACACACACACACACACACACACACACACACACACACACACACACACACACAGGAGCACAATAACAGGGAGGGCTGAGCTTTCCTGCAGGCCTGATTGCCATCTCCATAGCTCCTTTTTAACAGGCCTGCCAATTGAAATTGAAATTGTATTTTTTTTTGTGTACTATCAGAGCTACCTCTCAGGGTTTTATACAGCTATGAGGAGGGTTGGACACACACACACACACACACACACACACACACACACACACACACACACACACACACACACACACACACACACACACACTCACACAAGAAGGGATAATGGAGGGGTAAGTCAGGGGCTGTCACTCTTCCATGCGCAACACACAAGAGGGAACAAAACACAGACTTATGCTTCTATGCTATGTAATTCAGCATGTACACACACACACACACACACACACACACAAGCTGCCCCTCTGTCTCAGTGAGGGGGGGCGGGGGGGCTGCGCTTTAGCATAATCCCAAAATGGAAGAGAAAAGCAGTCCATTAAAAGTGGGGCGAACATATTCTGCACTTTATGTTTCTCTGAGGGAGGTTTAAGTGCAGTCAATAAAAAAGTCAGAAAAGGAGGAATAAGAAAGGATGAAGTTGATTTATGTCAGGCCTCTCGTCTCCCTCTGTAAAACACACACACACACACACACACACACACACACACACACACACAGACGCACATACACACCTGTTCAAATGTTACCCATATCTTTTAACTGGACACGGTGGAGAGCAACAGACACTTGGACTAACTCCTTTAAACTTCGTAAGGGTGAGTTTAATGAAGCACAACATCATCACCGATTGAAATAATAAAGTCAGATACTGGAGTATCTGTAACTTACCGATACTCAGAGTTAGAGTTCGGGTTACTCGGACGAAACCTGCTCATCCTCAACACCCGGTGTCATCCACAATGATAATGACTTTACTTTATAATGTTATTACAAACACAGATATCTTTATGTCTTCAGTCGTTTGTTCCCGTAGCATCTGTAGCTATCTAGTCACAGGTCCGAATCTGACACACAGACAATAACACTGGTGTTTTAGAGACACATAAAACATCACAGGCCCCAGCACCTGTCCCTGTGGACTGCCCATATCTCCCTCTCCTCGGCCTATACACACACGGTGCTGAAAGCAATTGAATCCTGGGGCCAAGTTTAGAGGAGAATTGACTTCTTTTGAGCGTGTTACAGAGGGAGAGTGGGACAAAGACAGAGAGAGAAAGAGCCAAAGGGAGACATGGGGAGCAATCAATTTCCCTGCGGTTTCTTCAATAGCCAGCGGTCCTTTTCATAGCTCCCAATTAGAACCTTCCCTAATCAGAGGAATACCTCTCCATTATTGAGACGGAGACAATGACACTCCTCAACGTTTCCGCCTGTTCCAAAACTCTGTAGATTGCGGTGCCGATACACAAAGAATAAAGCGCCGGGCTGTACAGCGGGGAGGGGGGGGGGGTAGTGAGGGGAGGAGGAGGAGGAGGGTGAGGAGGGTGGAGGGGGGGGGGGGACGCTTGTGTTAAAATCACATGTGGAAATCTTTTGGCTCTCCTCGCGGCCCCAGAAAAACTGATGGGGAACAATGGCAGCCCGGCGCAGCATCTGTCATGGCACAATATAAAAAGATGATCTTGGCACCAAATGGACAAAAAAAAAAAGGGGAAAAGAACGAGAAAAAAGAGGAGGGGAGGGGGAGGGGAGGGCCGGGCGAGAGGTAATTCATTTGCAAATCAGGGCCCTGGCGCTCAGGTCTATTTCAAGCTGCCAGTGGGTGCCAGGAGTTAACAAGGTAATCAGTTTCAATCCTGCCCTTCAATTGTACATCACACCCTCATCCAGAGAATAGCCAGGCCTTTCTATAGGGGCAGAGGGGGGAAATAGCAATCTGGCTGCCGGCTGGCTGCACACACACAATGCGCACGCACGCACACACACACACACACACACACACACACACCTGAAAACAAGTGTGTACATATACCACAACCTGTGTATTCACACACACACAGACATAGGTGAACAATACACCAGCACCACATCTTCACAGGCAACATTGAATTGTTTGGTTTGGTTCCAACTGGAATTCATTGAGGGTTTGAAGCTGTAAATCTAATTCGCAGTTGATTAGGAATCAAAATTGAAGCAGGAAAGTTTTGAGTTTTGGATCTTGACTTAGAAGACTGACACACTGCACCTTTAAACTCTAAACAAAACCTACATGAAATCCCAGAGTCCCCTATTCTGTGCCAATTCATCAAAACACATACTAAACTATTGATACACATCACTACACTGAAAGTTGTCATTTCACGACGCATCATCAAATAAAAACTGCCAATCTCCTCTCCCTCTTTTTAGTTTTATGTATTTTCCTTTTCATCAAACTCATTTTACAATAAAAAATCAAGCCCAATTCCACATGATTTACTTTCTTTTTAAGAGCCTGGTTTCGCATAAACCAACTTACCAAAGTTAATTGGATGACAAAAAGGCCAAACAACGTTCCCCTCACACAACCTCTGCCTCAGTGAGCGGAACGTTGTCCCTCACCTAAAAGTGGCACATGCAAGACGTCAGGGAGAGAAAACAGGAGGCTAAACCTGTTCTAATCCTTTCCTCCTCTCTCTGCATCCCCCCCCCCCCCCCCCCCCCCCCCCCCCCCCCTCCCGGCCTGTGTCAGCTGTAACCGGCTGGCCGAGAGGCAGTTAGCCCCGTTAGCGCCTCATCTGCATAATCAATATGACAACCTTATTTTTCTGATGCTAAGTTGCGTTTGTGGACGAGCATGTGTGTGTGTGTGAGTGTGTGTGTGTGTGTGTGTGTGTGTGTGTGTGTGTGTGTGTGCCCAGTCTGCTCCTGGCCAGCCTCAGTCATGGCCCTCTTTAGCGTTAATTAGATTAGGTGCGATTATCCCGGCTCTACCTTGCAAGTGTACAGGCGGGATAAAACGGCCACAAAGGGCAGCCTGTCACAGGGAGCGGGCTCTGGTCTGCAGGTTATCAGGGTCCAGCGAGACACAGCCAATACATTGTTATTCATATCATCTACACGCCGCTCGCTACTGTGCCTTTTTCACTTCGCCCTGCGCCGCACCGAACACCCCCCCCCCCCCCCCCCCCCCCCCCCCCCCCCCCCCCACTAGCCAATCAAAGCTTAGCTGGAGTCTGACACACACACACACCCCACACCCTCCTCCTCCTCCTCCTCCTCCACACACCCCTATGTCTATGGTGTCAAACTGGCGTAATCACCAGCCAGGGTAAGTCTCTCTCGCCTTTTTCGCCTCTCTCTCTTTTTCTGTCTGTCCGTCAGAAGACAAAACAACATGGCCCCAAGCGTTCTGCAATCTGGCCTACAGGGGAAAGATATCAGGACTGTGTGTGCGTGCGTGTGTGTGTGTGTGTGTGTGTGTGTGTGTGTGTGTGTGTGTGTGTGTGTGTTTCGGTGAGACTTCAAGGAAAAGTGGTACAAAGAAAAGTTAAGCCAAGTCTCACTCCAATACAAATAAGCCAACAGACACAGCAGAGAATAATGTGCGTGCACATGCACACAACACACACACACACACACACACACACACACACACACACACACACACACAGACTGACACCTTGTAGACAAAATCCTTTTCTACTGAGGACCCGGAGCTCGGGGGTGTCACACTCATTTGAGCTCAGGGGCCACATATGCCCCAATTTGCCCCAAGTGGGCCGGACCAGTTACATCTCAGCATAATAACCTAGAAACAACAACTCTAACAACAACATTCTGAACATGTTCACATTTAATGTTTATCTTTAAACAAAACAACATGAACAACATCCAGCACGAACAGTTTGCTTGATAATGCTTTTACCTTTTTGATAAATAGCTCTTCTCTATAACTGTGATACTTTGAGCCAGACGGGACCCTCTGGTGGGCCGGTTCTGGCCCACAGGCCGTATGTTTGACAACCCTGAACGAAACAAACCCCCAAATTGACCTGGTCATGATCTGAATCTGTGTGAAGCACGAAGACCATCACACAACTGGGGTTGTTTTCAATGTACGTTGTTGTATGACTTGTATTTTCACAAAAATTAAAAAGGTCTACTATGTAGAGTTTCGGTGAAACTGATCTTTTGGCAGAAAAGAAAAATAAAATGGTTACAATGATGGTTCATCACCAGCACAACAGAGCACAATTTGAGTTTTAAAGTTCAGTGAAGGCCACCGTAGCTTCTCCAATCACCCAGAACAGTGAGGTGAAGTGCAGTCGGCTGCGAGATACGACTTTAAAACTAAATGGGGCAAAATCCTACACGTGAACAAAAGGTGTTTTATAGTGATGCCAACATTCAGCCTGGCCACCGAGAAACATCTCCTCTCGGCATCACGCGTGATTGTGGCGTATGTATCCTTGTGTAAACACACATGCCATAACACCGCTTCCAATGGTACCACTCACTCTGATTAATGTGTTTGGGAGAAAAATTAATGTGTAGATTTGTTCCTATTTTTCATTTCCCCCCCTAAAAACATTTTCCACACAGAGCGGAGCACTGACAGATTTCATGTGGCTCCGTGTGGATGCGTGTGTACGCGGGAGGGGAGGAAGTGAGTTGTTTCACTGTGCTGATTAGACAGCGGTGCCCGAGACGTGTATACAAAACTGTACATAGTTTCCATGCAGTCGGATCTGAGCGGCGCGAGCAGAGAGGTGGAGGGGAAGCAACATAAAGGCCACACGATAGAAAGATAGTGAGGGCAAGTGAAGCCGAGGTCAAAGGCACCAAAACAAAACGAAGAACATGACGCTGCATAAAACAATGCTTCACTTCTGCTTTCATTTGTGATGTTTACATCCCAAACTACGGGAACCGTGCAAGACATCCATTTCTGGCTGATCACAGTATTTATCAAATGTGACAGACAATAATGATTGATATCGATTCAAGGCGTCTTCGTGGAGATATTTTGGAAAATCTATAATTCAGGCCATTCGTTCTTCACTTTTGATCTTTGCCGAATCGACTAAACATCTGGTGATAGACACTGTGCAAACTTTGTTGACAATACATTCATTGACCCACAGATCCAGCGCACAGGGACCATAGTGGACTTTAAAAAGTGGCTATTTTTGCCATTGGTAGCCATATTATGAAAAACTAATGTTGTCATATGCCCATTTTATTCCAAAAAGTAAACTATAAACTTGAAATAGACGTGACATGTTCTGGACACGATTCACAATTTCAAAAAACTTCTTGAGGGTTGAGGACTTGGTTTATCAATGGAGTTAAGTTTCAATTGGAAGAGGCAATAGAGTCCTCATTTCAATAAGATCAGTGGTTCTCAACTGGTTTGAGGTCTGGGTCTGGGTCTGGGTCCAGGTCTGGTTTGGAGACCCACCATTGGCCCCTTAAAGATGAGCCGCGACCTAAATCGAAGCAAGTGTATCATCTAAGGTCAAATAAGTTCAACTTTTGTCCTCATTAAAAAAATCCATATTTTGTGTCATTGGCGTCATTTCTTTTTTTTCTCAAAGGCCCACCACCCGCTGAAAATGGGTCTGCGACCTAACTTTGGGTCGCGACCCACCAGTTGAGAATCACTGCTATAGATAGACTATATTCGTTGGCAGGTCATGCGTGAGACACATGGTAAAGCGGCTAAATTACAGAAGTGTTCTGACTTTGGAGAGAGCGAGACAGAAGAATGAGAAACGTAAAAACAAATGAATTAAACATCGTGATCAAAACATCTGCTGAGAAGGAGTCAGAGTGAATGAGGAGGGGGGTGGGGTGGGGGTGGGGGGGAGAGGAGATAGTGTGAGAGGAGGCTTTGGCGCTTGATAACTTTCCCGTGGCGACTTAATGTTCAATGTGAGCGAGAGCCGAATCCATCAGAGTGGAATAACTACTTCAGTCATTACATTCAAGCGTGTGTGCGGAAGGTCAGTCCACTCACGCCTCTACTGTTTCGGCTCGTGAAAGAGAAGAACTCCCTCCACAGAGGATGGTTATTATTTGCTCCTCTCCGGCGATATTTCCATCCACGACTGAGTCATGGCACTTCACTCGACAGCTACAACACCGCCGGCCCCTCCTGCGCCAGCCGTTCTTGTAGCGATCAATGCCATTAGGCCCGAGCTGCAGAACTCTACCTCTGCCTCAGAGCGGGCGGAGGCCAAACGAATGACAAAAGGTGCCATCTGCTACCTGAGAAGTGCCCCCTCTCTCTCTCTCTCTCTCTCTCTCTCGCTCGCTCTCTCTCCGTGTCACTTTTGTCGAGCGTCTCCCCGACTACAAGGAACATCTCTCTCTCTCTCTCTCTCTCTCTCTCTCTCTCTCTCTCTGTAATGTATTCTCACTCTCAGCCTCTCTCATAAAGGCTTCAGTCAACACTTTTCCTTGCCCCTGGTGCAGAGCGGGAGAAAATTAAACATTAATGCTGTGTCTCTTTTACACATCATTCTCCATAACAATCTACTTTTTTCCCCGGCTTCCCTAAACTGCCTTGAACACCATTCGGTTTCCTCCGAAACCAAAAGTACCCGGGCGAGAGAGAGAGCGCGCGCGCGAGAGAGAGAGCGAGAGAGAGAGAGAAAATACTGAGGGCAGAGAAAAACATATTTTGCCGACAAGCGCATTTACATAACCCTCCTAAATCGGAGCTGGCCTGTCATGTTTGCCGCTCATAACCTGCTGCTTATAATCCTTCCACATACTCTTCTGATCCATAAAGCAGAGCAGCCAGCCACTTCAACAGCAGCCAGAACTGCCATCAGTAGCTCCTCCGAAGACAGGTCGGTTAAAAAGAAAAAAAAAAGAGAGGGAGGGAGGGAGAGGGAGAGAGAGAGAGAGAGAGAGAGAGCGAGGGAGAGGAGAGAATAAAAGAGAGGAACAGGGTAATTGGATTGGGGGATCTTCTATTTGGCCGGGTCCGGTCTCTGTCATCGCGCTCCAGGCCTGGCTCCTCGCGCTGCCTACAGCAGCCCTCAAACACACCGAGCACAAACGCGCCACGTAGCTCGGCCGTGTTAGCGCTAAATTGCTACCTCGTTTAAGAGAGACGCAGCGTGCGCCGTGCTGCCGGGAGCCTGCCGAGCGTCTGCTTTGTTTGCATACTCCCCGAACAACTCACTAAACGGTTAAACAGATTACAGAGCGCACTAAGTGGATTGTCACAGCTCTCTATCGCTCACTCAGGGTGTCTCTCCTGCGATTAAAAGTGGCCAGATTTTCCCTCTCTCTCTCTCTCTCTCTCTCTCTCTCTCTCCCTCTCGCTCTCTCCCTCTCTCTCTTCCTCGCTCCACAAATTTGCAGTGAGAAGAGGAACAGAGGTCGTTCCCGGGCACATTTCCCACAGTAAGTGACCGTAAAGACAATAAAAGAAAAAAAAAAAGGGG
>JAFBJT010109997.1:55022-78665 GCA_016785325.1 Chascanopsetta lugubris | reverse complement strand
GCTCTGACATGGAGCAGCACTGGTGTGAATAGAGAGTGTGGGTGTGAGAGGTGGCAGAGGTGGCCCTGTGACCCCTGACCCGCTTCCCCCAGGTCCATTCAGAGGCACACAATGGCCGACACCTGTGTCCTTTCAATACAGCCACTATTATTATTTAGTCAGTGGGAGAGCCAGAAAGAGGCCAGAGGTTCTGTGAAGCAGGGTCCAGACCCATGCCAGTACCACCAGCCCCCCCCCCCCCCATCCCCCACCCGTCAAAATAACCCTTCCTCTCTCTTTGGCGCAGACAGTTGCCTTCCCCTCTCTCTCTGTCTGTCTGTCTGTCTGTCTGTCTGTCTCTCATTATTCCAGATAACTCCAAACCCATCAGCAGAAGGACGAATGGTCTGGTGGCGCTCTGTCGCTGCTCTCTCCGGGCATCAGAGACATTTTTAAAGGTCCAGTGTGTAAAAATCATCATTATCATAGTCCAATGTTTTTCAAGGTGCAGTGTGTACGTTTTGGTGACATCTGGAGGTGAAGTTGCATGTTGTATCCATCACCTCGCCCTCATCCTTCTGAACATGCAGGAGAACCTATGGTAGACTTCAGTTGTCATTAAAACTCAAAAGATGTTTAATATGTCCACTTGTACTGCTGTAAAAAAACATAGCAGCCCCCGTAGAGAGGACCCCCTCCTCATGTAAATAAAAAAAATCATATCACATTTAGGTGATCAATTAATGAAAATGTCAGTATGCAATTGTTTTGTAATCATTTTAGAAGTGACAAGAATAACCAAAATTTGACATACTGCACCTTTAAGATTTGTGGTTTGCTTAGCCCATTATGTTTACATCAGGAGCAGGTCCTTTCTGTAGAGGCCACCATGTTTTTTTTTTACAGTAGCCCAGCATGGATGAGATAAAAACCTGTTGAGGTGTGTGTGTGTGTGTGTGTGTGTGTGTGTGTGTGTGTGCGTGTGTGTGTGTGTGGAGGGGGGGGGGGTATTCTGCTACTTTACGCGACTCTATCACAAGATGTCACTAGATTCTTCACCTGTACCTAAAATATTGGTAAAGCATTTTCATGTGCACCTGATTGCAGAAAAAAATGACACTTTATAAATGAGCAGTGTGTAAGATTTTGGTCATGTTACTTTAAAAAATATGACAAATAAATGAACATACAGACATTTTCATGAATTTATAATCACCTAAATGTTTTATTTCTTTTTAATTACCCTCAAATGAGCCCTTTAATGTATATTTACACCAGGAGCGGGTCCTCTCTATGGGGGCCGTCATGTTTTTACAGTAGCCCAGAGTGGACATATTCAACGTTCTTTGACTTTAAATGACGATTGAAGTCGACCACAGGTTCTCCTGCATGATGAGAAGGGTGAGGGTGAGGTGATGGATACAACATGCAACTCCACCTCTAGATGCCACCAAATCGTACACACTGCACCTTTAATAATCCTGTGTTGCGTCCAAATCGAATCATCGAAAACCCGAAAAACCTGTCCGGCAGCGTCACATCATGTAAAGTCATGTGACCCGGCCCCAACATGGAGATCTGTGCGTCCGCAGTGTTTAATGACGTCCTCGGGACAATCCGCTCGTTATGTTCCTGTCATTTATCCCTCTCTCTTTTTTTCGGACGGGGCTGTTGGGGCGAGTCAGAGGGCGCATGGGTGGCAGGCAGGCTGGGGGTTACATGAATTCTTTTTTTTTCCAGCGGGGGAGAGAAAGCCCAATTAACAAAGGATAAGAAGTGAACCGTAAACACCCTCAACAAGGCCCAACAAACCTACAAGAACAAGAGCTCTCTCTCTCTCTCTCTCTCGCCCTCTCTCTCTCTCTCTCTCTCTCTCTGCCTCCTCCCCCATCTCCATCCCTCACTCTCCATTCCACTTCCCTCACAAAAGGAAGGCTCAGAGCTTACAAAGTGCCAATTAACACTGAATGTTTGCCCCTCGCACCTCCCTCTCTGAACTGCTGACAGCTCTGGTGTTTGGGTTAATACTAAAGGCCTGCAAAGAATTATAATTCTCCTCCTTGCCCCCCCCCCCCTCCTCCACCCCCCCCTCCTCTCTCTCTCCCTCTCTCCTATCCTTTTATTTTGTTTCCAATGGGGTGGTTTTACAGTTCAATGCACAGTCAAAGGGTGATATAAAATGACTTTCCAAAGAATTTCATTTAGGGAGAAGAGGGGCTGTGTGTTGCATCGGGGCAGCCAGGGGCAGGAGCGGGGATAGAGGTGGGGGGTGTTGGGGTGGGGGTGGGGGACTGGTGAGACCATGGAGAATGAAAGAGAGAGAGAGAGAGAGAGGAAAAGAGGACTCAATGGTGAAAGATAGAAAAGAATTCTATCAAAATATTTCCATGATTTGTCATTGGAGCTTTTGTTTCTTTTTTAAAAGCAGAGAATGAGCTGCACACTCATTCACTCATTCACTCTGCTGTGTTAAAGGTGCAGTGTGTATGATTTTGGTCATTTTGTTGCTTCTATTAGTTTTGATATTTTCATCATCACTTAAATGTAATTTTGTTCCCATTCCGCTGAAATGATCCCAATGAATTTACATGAAGGAGGGGGGTCCTCTCTATGGAGGCCGCCATTTTTTTTTTTTTTACAGTAGGCCAGAGTGAACGCACTAGACATATTTTGAGTTTTAATAAATACTGAAATCTACCATAGGTTCTCCTGCATGTTCAGAAGGGTGAGGGTGAGGTGATGGATACGACCAAATCTTAAACACTGCACCTTTAAAACATATTCAAATGAAAACAATGTCAACATGAGCTGTTTGGCTTCGTCTCACTTTGAGCACCTGTCGGTGTCACAATACTGTATATGCCTGTACAACTACACTGTGCTGTCTATGTATCATGGTCATGGCCGTGTGCGGATGTTTATGAGTTGCATTGCAATTACAGTGCCACTCCACTATTTGGCATCATGAGGATTGCACTATGTCAACACTCAGTTTAGTTTGTGCATTGATCCCCATGCTGCATCTATGTAAACAATGCCCAAAGCATCTCAATCATCTGTACATCATGTCTTCAGCAAAGCATCATGGTTATAATCAAGCTTCCTTCACCCTGTATATTTCTGTACAGACTATACATTTCGCACTTGCTGCTCATTGCACTTCTGGTTAGATACAACACTACATTTTGTTACCTTGTACTTGTACATGTGTAATTACGTCGAATCTAATCTGAAAACAATTGCAGCCTTTGCAGGAGCTGACCTTTTTCCAATACAAAGTCCAATTGGGGTCAGAACGGGACGCGCTATCTGAATCACGTGCAACTACAAATCAAAAATCATGATACAATTTTATTGTTACAAAATGGTCAATTTAACAGGTTGACACCTGTTAACACAGACGCACTGCGATGATTCTGATTGATTATTACGCTGATGCCGAGTCAAATATCAACCTCCTCCAGAAAAGTATCACGTGACAGGAGCCTGACCAACCAGTGAAGGCTTTATATCAACCTACCCAGTCAGTTTGCATCGTCCGCCTTCATCACTGTTCAAAAGAAGTACTTGTTCTGCAATGGGAACATGTGTAATCTGTGTTTTCACTTCTGGGTCAAAGCTCCCTGCGAGCAAGTTTGAATCAACAGCAGCACAACATACATTTTAAAATCAATGTAATGTGGATAAAGCTACAATTTCCGTAGCTAAAGACATTTACACACAAGTCAACGCACACATGTCTTTTATGTGCATTCAAATGAAATGTGAAAGTGAAGTCAAGACCTTCCTATGTGGATGTGGCCCCGACAAAAGAGGGTAAGCAGTGCCGGTGGTGTGGAACCGAGCCAGACTGACTTTATTTACACTCAAGTGGGCGGAGCTGGGCAGAGAGCTGACATGACCTGACACGGTTCATGGTTCCACAAGTGGGGCAGACCGGGGGCCTCCACCTCCAGCCTGAGACCCTGAGGTCAAAACGCTCTGCAACCTCTGTGGGATGAAGGCGGCAAGAGAAACATGTGACTCCGCCGAAAATCCTGCATTCAAGGAGCGAGTTGAAATGCGATGGAGATGGGAACTCGGGCCTACAGATGAAGAATTTGTGTGGGAGTGTAGGAATCAGATTTCCACATTTCCAGACATATGATTAAGCCACAGTATATCATCTTTATCTGGAGATTTATGTGGAAACAGGTGCTCCTCCTCCGGCCAAGCTGCCGGAGTGACATCTGATTCACATGAACGATGCGTTCTGCTCGCCAAGCCACGGATCCAGAGTTCAGAGATGTGGCCGAGTCAAACGAGGGTCGCGAGCAAAGCGGAAAAGAACCACGTGCGGAGAATGAGACAAATGTCCAAATTCACTCTCGGGGAGGCAGGACACGTGAGTGCAACTGCAGCGTTCTCGCAGTGGAACCCAGTGTCTTTCGTTCTTGTGGACGAGAGTGGACGGGCCGTTGGGGTCTGCGACAGACACCCTGAGGGACGGACAGAAATTCTAGCCTGGGATCCAGGTCGGATCTCAGGCTGTAACTCACCCCTCTGTCTGAGGCTGGTGATGGTGCGGAGGTCGGGGTGAATCGCAGGTCAGCCATGGAAAAGCTTTGCTTTATTGTCTGTCTCCGAGAGTGAAGGATGAGGGAAGAGAGGGAAAGAGAGAGAGAGAGAGAGAGAGAGAGAGAGAGAGAGAGAGAGAGCGGAAGCAGGAGGTGAAGGGACGGGAGGGGAGGTGGTTGGAGAGAGGAGGGAGATTCAGGGACGGAGGCGGATTTGACATGCAGGGAGAAAAATGGACGAAGACGAAAAACAATCTTCTTCTTTGTCCCTAAAGACGGCAAAGATGTGTTTGTCCACATGAAACGACTGAGAATGCTGTAGTACAGCCTCCAGGCCTGAGTAGCGCTGAGGCGCTGCCACGCACATACACCAACAACAGAGAAGAAGACATAGAGCATGTGCACCAAACTCTTAAGATGTAGACAAACACAAGAAGACGAAATGGAGGTCAAAGAAGAAATTGATGATGAGGCAAAGATGTGGCAAAGAATGCGCAAGCGGGAACGAATCCGTTTGAATGGAACATCAGCTTCAGCTCACATTGGACGACAAGAATTGTTGCCATTGTTGTTGTCAAATCCTTCTTCTTCTCCTTCGTATACCTCTTTTTCTTCTTGTGTTTGTTTACATCTTAAAAGGTGCAGTGTGTAAGATTTGGTGACATCTTGAGGTGAAGTTCCATGTTGTTTCCATCACCTCACCCTCGCCCTTCTGAACATGCAGGAGAACCCATGGTCGACCTCAGTTGTCATTAAAACCCAAAAGATGTTTAGTACGTCCACTCTGGGCTACTGTAACAACATGGCGTCATTGTTTTTGCGATCTTTTCAGAAGTGACAAAAATAAACAAAATGTGACACACTGCACCTTTAGGTATTGGGCGTGCATGTCTTCTTCTCTGTTCGCGGTGTATTTCTCTGGCAGCGTTACAGCGCCACTCAGGCCTGGAGGCTGTACTGCAGCGCTCGCAGTCGTCCTCACGCATGTCGTGCGGACGGATTTTCTTTTTTCCAGAATGAATGGAAAACAGATCGTCCTCGCTTCCGGGTGGGCGGGGCCTAAGTCCGAACGTAGAGAGGTGAACATGTCTGACTCCACGTGTCAGTCTCCTCCACCCGTGAGAGGCAGCCTCTCCTCTGCGGGCCGAGCCGGCTCCTCTGACACGGCATTTGTATCAAACAGTGGATCAAAGGCGGCTCCTCCACTCTGTTAGGGTTCAACACTATAAGTGCACGGATTGGGAGAGTTAGGCTGAGTGCACTTGACAGATCCGAAGGTGGACTTGGCATATTTCGGACTATGCAGATTTGTTCGAGGTTATCGAAGCCGGTGATTCCTGCCAGATTGTGGGCATCGGGGCTCCAGACGGAGAGTGATTGATGAGCGCCGGGTAATTGTCCGTCGTGAGGAGATGTCAGGGGGAGCCGGCGCGTCACCTCGGCAGTGAGAGTAAGAGAGCGGGCAAATGGAAGCGATTACGTCTAATATTCTCCATCTGGGAACGATTGGCTCAGAAGAAGAGTTTCAAAGAGGGAGCGCGGCGGCGAGCGGAGAGAGAGAGAGGCAACAGTAATTTGCACAGGATTTACAAATCTCCTGAATCGAATTTGGGAATCCCGGCGCACATCGTGTTCTATTCCCTCGAGACGCACGCACATGTGCATCAGCGGCCCCGCACAAAGAACTCACAGCGCTCTACAGCACAGACACACTCAGCGCCGGACGATGGGACTGTGCATAATCCCAAACAATCCCAGGGATTATCGTTTTATATTTTCGGGCTCGCACGTCAATAAATTTCAGTGTCTGTCTGCGAACAATCACAAACCACCCAAGGAATGATTGCCAGTGTGTCAGAGCTGAGCCGGAGCCAGGTCAGAAGTGATCAAAGACGGGGGAGGAGAGGGGTGGGGGGTGGGGGGGGGGGGCGGGGTTATCTGGTCCCAATTACATTCAATCACGGGGAATTGGCAAAGTGCAAAGCGAGAGAGATCTTCATGATGAGAGCAGGGGGCCAGATGAGCCGAGGTGGTCCGCCGACGTCTCTGACTTCACAGAGGACGATGGGAAAATGAAGATCGGGGCTTGAGTGGAGGATTTTCTACCCCTCTGTTTTTATTTGGAGTTTAATTTTTAGGGATAAGACGATTATCCGGACAATGTCAAACAGGAAGTGAACTGCGGGAGACATTTAAGAAAGACTTAATGTAGACATAAGGGAACAAAACCTGACATCTCAGAACCACTTGTGACTAAAATGTGACATGAGAAGGAATTAATCAAAAAAGCGTTTGATTGATGTTGACATGGGTCTGAAATCACCAACATATACAAACCAAAGTTGAACTATTTCCAATCAAAACAAAAGACCTGAAACAGTTTTTGAACATCAGATAATCTAGGTTACTGAGTCTATCCACTTTGTTTCCGCATTAAAGGGCTAGTATGTAAGATTATTTCCTTATATTTGGTCAGAAATGGAAAATCCTAATGGAACAGAAATATACGGAAAATAAAAAAAATGTATTTTAATATACTGAAAGGGGCATCATATATTTGATATATATATATGTATATGTGTAAACATACATATTGGCGTCAGAATAATTCATGTCAATACATCATTTCTTTTTCGAGAATAAATTGTAAAATATAAAGAATAAACATCATACATCTTAAACTTCACATATATTTAACACTTTGATCAATCATATAATGTGTATTCTTATATCATATCTTACAACATATTGAAAGCAGCAATAATCTGTACATTGTTAAACATGTAAGGAATTTAATACACATGTTTTAACTTTTCATTTCATTATAATATATCATAAAGTTGCTTAATTGATTTGAAAAAATAGGAATATTAATACACTGGGTTTAGAGTTAGATCTTTGTTCCATAAGAGTTAAAAAAAAAAGTTATTATTATTATTATTATTTATTTATTTATTTTTTACTGTAAAACCACCTGACTGTAAAAACATGAGTGGAAGGGTCAGGGTGGGGTGAGGGGTATACACGAGGGATGCTATCCAACTTTAGTTTGAGACAGGACACACAGTACTGTGTCACGCACCACGCTTGTTAGTGTTTTTCTGTTTAGTTGAGTGGTTCCATGTCTTGTTTAGGCAAGTGAGTTCATGTCATGTCATTTCGTCTGTGTCTATTCTTCCCTTCGTCCACTTCCTGTTTTACTTTGGTGAGAGCTTCTTGTCTTCCTGTCTTGTCAGCACACCGTCTGCCTCCCTCCCTGATTCCCTGATTCCCTGCACCTGGTGTCCTCTCGTGACGACCCACACCTGACAGTGATCCCTGCTCTCCCGATGTATCCTCCCCTCTCCCTCTGTCTGTCGTCAGTGCGTCGGTTACGTCTCGCCAGCACCTCACGTCCTGCCTCACCAAGCTGCTCCTCGTTCATGTTTAGTCTTATTTTAGTTTTTGCCTTCAATAGTGAGCCACGGATCGCCTTTCATTTTCATTTTCAGCATTTAGTCTAGTTTTGTTTTGGGATTACTCGAATTGAGAGTGAGCCGCGGAGCTCCTTTTTGTTTTTGACCTGCCCGAGAGCATTAAAGACGTTGAACTCTTCTCTCAAATCCTCTTCTCGTGCATTTGGGTCCTATCGGTGTGAGATCGTTCCAAAGATTTTGCAACCAAACTACAACCAGACAGCTTTTTTAATCATATAAATGTTCAATTTATACATTTGACAAGAACATGTGCTTTGCTTGTGGGTATCTACGTGGAACAAAATGTCAAACATGAAATATTTCCTGGCAACTCTACAACGTGGCTCTATATAAATTCAATTTTCATTCATGATGCAATTAACACAGTCTGCTGTAATGCTAACACGCCAGGCTGGGGATCAATTGTTAGAATGACTCAGGGAAATGAACATCAGGTTTAGCAGCTGCCAGTTTCTCCTCTTTCACATTGGAGCACTTTGATTGGCTCGTGCCAACATTCAAAAAGTTGGACTGACTCAACCTCTGTTGTCCGTAGCTACATCACTACCGGATGGAAGCACAATGATCGTCACACAACTCATGATGTCGCTCCTTTCAAGGTCTTAATCATGAGACGAGACCTGCATGGAATCGGGGACAGGTGGGTGGAATGGCTGCTTCTCATGTCCAAACGTAGCAATGTTATACATTCCACCTGAATGTTTATTCCATTGTCAGATTCAATTCAATATATATAAATCAGGGGTGTCAAACATACGTCCCGCGGGCTAGAACCTGCCTGCCAGAGCCTTTGATCTGGCTCGTGGAATCCCTGAGGTGAGGTGATGGATACAACATGCAACTTCACCTCTAGATGTCACCAAATCGTACACACTGCGCTTTTAAAACAGGACATGATACTGATCAATGGTGCAAGATTTTCTCCCAAACCTTAAAAAAATACACTTTCCTTGCTCTCTGGAACATTTAGTGAGGATGAATTATACATTCATCACTGTGGCACGAGCTATTTGCTCATTCTTAACAGATCTGATTCAAATGTGGTATTAGAGAATTCATGAAGGACTTAAGGAACTTCATTTCCCACCTAATGAATGGATGCTGATGAAGTGAGTGGAGATAACAAACACACATAACAAAGGGGATTTCTCTCACTGTGCCTTTCACTCTCATTTGTCCAGAGCTCCCCTCTGCCCTCCGATTGGTCGAGAGCTTTCACTGCAGAATACCAATTGCACAAAACCTTACCACTCCGCCGAGTACGCCCTCCTCCATCCCCCACCTCACCCTCTGTGTCCCTCACCCATCCCCCCTCTCCTTCTTTGCCCACCAGCCCTTCCCCCTGCCTCCCTCCCTCCCTCGCCCCACCCCTCCCTCCCTCCCTCCCTCTCTCCCTCCCTCGCGGTCTCTCTCTCCCCCTTTGCTCGCTGTGACCCATCTTGCACCTCCCGAAGCCCACAACAGACGCTTGGTGTGTGAAGAAGGTCAGGAGTTCAGGCTTGGCTGAGGCTCCATCCCTCCCTCTGCACAGAGGAGGCCTGCCCTGCCGGTTTATAATTATCTGCCGTTGGCATTCAGCACAGGTTCAAGCACAGTGCAAGCGCTGGCACCAGCGTGGGGGGATGCGCTTGGCTACACATTTGGTGATTAGTTGTCCCTAATTGTCAGTTCCTTGTTCCTTTTTACACCGCCCCCCCCCCCCCCCCCCCCCCCCCCCAACCCCCACCCCCCATATCAGATAGAGCATCTTTACATAAAACTCAAGTGCTTAGTTTACGGTTCCAAAAAACATCTTCACAGGGCTTAGTGACGCTGAATATTTTTGATGAGTTGTACTGAATTTTACAATACCTCTCTTGTGAGATAGGAAGATATCGTCTCGTTTGTCTCACCGACTCATACATCCCATAATTCTATTTGACTGTTCTAGGTACTGTACAAGACAAAATGTCTGTCTTTCAACACAACAGCGATGTTGGAAAGGTGTTTTGTGATGAATTTCAGTACAAAGCCTCTAAATTCAAACTTGTGGCTTGCGAACCGAATGTGGCCCACAAGATCATTTTATGTGGCCGAGAGCTCAAAGGCATATGATTGAGAAAATGATAATCAAGTATGGAGACAGTTATTCTACAATATGTTAAGTAGTATGTAAATTTAGTCTCACAATTAAAACCGGCCCCTTGAGAGCAACCGTAATGCTGATGTGGCCCTCGATGAAAATGATTTTGACACCCCTGCTCTAACTCATTAACATTAAATGGTTAACCAGGGATATTTTTACCAAGGTGAAATTGCTATGAAAATTGGATTAAGACTTCCCATTCCCATTAGTTAGTCTGCTCTGCTGTGTTTTTTTTTACCCATGTATCAACAGGATTAGGATTAGATCACACAGTCGTCATTCAATAAGACGACTGTGTGAAGTTGCAACAGAGACTCTGCTGTTATTTGCTATGGAATAAGATGAAGGAGCAGACATTTGCAAGTTCAATAATAATTCATTGCAGTTATATTGCACTTTTCAAGATGGGGTGGGGGGGGACTCACCTCAAACATCAAAGTATAATGTAATACATCAACAGCACTCACACCGGTGATGCACAAAAGTCATCAAATCAATTCGCCTCAAAACCAATCCACTGAAAAAATGGGTGACATCACGGACCCTCTTTACGTACAGTCTGTGGCTCAAACTCACATCAGCTGCACTGTGAGTGAATGCTGGAGAAGACCTCCCCATGGCACCTTCGACCAGTGGGAGAGGATGGAAGTGACTAATCCAAGGCTGCAGTTAAATAGTGGGATGTGACTTCTGAAACGTTCAGATGCAAGAGGTTGTAAAATCCTTCCTGAAGAAGAAATGTAGTTATACAGCCGACACATGTTCTGAGCGAGCCACAGTCGCTGATATGAGGAAACCAGGTGGTGGTTTTCTCATGACCATGTCTTTATGTCTTTGGCAGAGAAAGTTCTTTGTTTGACTGAGCTTAAAGGGGCAGTGTGTAAGATTTGGTCGCCTCATAGAGGTGAAGTTGCATGTTGTGGACATCACTTCACCCTCACCCCTCTGATCATGCAGGAGAACCAACGGTGGACTTCAGTTATCATTCGAACTCAGAAGATATTTTGAATGTCCACTCTGAACATGGCGGCCACCGTAGAGAGGACCCGCTCCTCGTGTAAATATACATTAATGGGCTCATTTAAGGGTCATGTGATGAATTAATAGAGTCAGGTGATTAGAAATTCATGACAATTTCAGTAAAGAATGTTTCATAAGAATGTTGAAGTGACAAACATGACAGAAATTTTACACACTGCACCTTGAAACTTTTCTTCTTATTTCAAAATGAAGTTACATGAGTATAGGACTCAGTGACATCTGGTAGTGAAGTTGCATCTTGTTACAGAATGCGCCTCACCTCATCTTTTGTGATTGTACAGGAGAACTTACGGTAACCCTCAGGTATTGTTGACATTTAAAGGTGCAGTGTGAAAGCTGTCTGTCAATTATTGTCATTTCTATGTGTAGACATAGAATTTCAAAACAGAAATAGAATTTTATAATCACCTCAATGTGAGGTGAGGTAGTTTTTTACATTACCCTAAAAATGAGCCCTTTAATTAAGCTTTAATGACCAGACACGTTGTCAACATACAATGAGCAGACAATATACATACAAAAGGATAAATAATAGAAAGTATATATATATATATATATATATATATATTCTTTATGTTGTGATTCTGTTTTGGGCTGACCACGCACTCACCATCAGGCATTAATATTGGCCCTGACAGGCAGAGTGATGGATGACACTGGATACATCCATTCCTCAATGCCTTCAGAGATGTCTCTGCGCCATTAGTCACTCACACCCGGGATCTGTGCGAGAGTCCATCATGGCTGCTCTGCAGAAACACATCTGCAGACCTTGAAAGAGACCCTGAAATGGGCTGACAACTGAACCAATACTGTTGGGGGGCTGCCAGAGGGGGGAGGAGGGGGCAGCGAGAGAGAGGAACAGCAGTCAGGCAGATGTGGGGCCTGGACGGCTGCCAGGCAGCACCCTGTCATCCTACAGCAGACCCTTGTTCTCAGAGAGAGAGAGAGGGAGAGAGAGGGAGAGAGAGAGAGCGAGAGAGAGAGAGAGAGAGAGAGGGGGAGAGAAAGAGAGAGAGAGAGAGAGAGAGAGAGAGAGGGGGGGGTGGAAAACAGCAGGGGGCAGGAGGAGGAGGAAGGAGGGCGATACAAAGGTTCCATGAATACTCCTCCATCTGAGAACATCCTCTAAAGCAGAAATTCTCAACTGGTGGGTCTCGACCCAAGAGTGGGTCGCGGATATGTTTTCAGAGGGTCGTGGGTCTTTGACTGGGGAAAAATAGGTTAAGAAAATAAATCTGGTAATTTTATTTTGAAGAGGATTTTTTAAATGCTGTCTATTGCTACTCTTTAGGTGGCGACCTGCAGGTCATTGTTGTGATAGTCTGGGCTATCTCAGGTTCAAACGGCACCATTATACTTAATTAAATAATTAAATTGTCATCACATTACATTTTTCCTGATTTGGGTTCTCAACTGGTCTGGGTTCGGAACCCACCATCACCCCTTCATGACGAGCCGCGACCCAGATAAAGGAACATTTTCAACTTCATGGTGCAGTTTGAACCTGAGATAGTACAGAATATCACGTATGCCAAAACAAAAAACAAGTTTATTGATAAACAAAAAAATGACCAGCAGGTGGCGACAAATAGTTCCTTTCACACCCGATTAGCTGCGTTTGAATTGCCTCTGAGGGACACAAGGTAATAAAAAATACATACTAACTTGAGTGGGTTTTCTTCTATCTATCAAATGGCGGGTGTCTATAAGTATTACAGGGCATCATCGCCACCTACTTTTAAGGAGTGTGAATAGACAGCAATCGGATGGATAAAAAAATCCTCTTCAAAATAAAAGCATAGCATTTTAACTTATTTCCCCACTTTTTCACCCCTTAAAGATGAGCCGCGACCCAAATTGAGGAAAATTACCGTGTCATTGTTGTACTTTGTGTTTCACCTTCAGTCAGTTAGCATATGAAGGGAGGTCAGCGTAATTAGCATTGCAGGCCATTATTGCCACCTGCTGTCAAGGAGTGTGAATAGACGGCACTCCGATTAATAAAAACATATCCTTCAAAATTAAAGTACAGAACATTTATACTTAACTTTTATTTCGCAGTCAAAGGCCTGTGGCCATCTGAAAATGGTCCCAGTTGAGGATCTCTTCATCTAAAACTGCCACCTACTGTTAAGTAGTGTGAACAGATGACACTCCAAATCCCCTTCAAAATAAAAGTAGTATTTAGAGTATTTTGTTTTTAAACTTTTTTTTTTCCAATCAAAGGCTCATGACCCACTGAAAACGAGTCTGCGACCCACTTTTGGGTTGCGACCCAGGAGCTGACAATCACTGCTAACCCTAAAGCTCTTGGCATCACCACGCTATAAGCGTGCGCACCCACACAGCTCAACCAGTTTATGTCGAGGAGAGAAAAAAAACAAATGAAATGTACAATAATTTATGGTGCAAACAACTGAGCACCTTGAATGGCCTATTATTCTTTGACATTTCAGTGGAAAGTAGAACTGGTCCTCTGAGCCGTCCATAAAAATCTATATTTAACACACGCACAGATGGTTGGAATAAAAACCCACATTGGTCCTCTCTCCCCTCTGTTTCCACTGCGAGGAAGACGTGGTGATTTTTGCCAAATTCCAAGAGCTGTGTGTTAGAAGACATGAACTCTTGACAGGTGTTTGTTTGAATATGAAACAGAACCACAGAGGTCTGCAGATGGCAGGCAGATTGCATTCCAGACAGAGGCATCAGTCCGAGGCTGGTGCAACAGGGGGACAGTCCCATCTTCACTGTGCATCAGGGCGGTCAAACCCATTCCAGTTCAGGGGCCAGATCTGATCTCAAGTGGGTCGCACCAGTGCAAATCAATATGACGCGCAACAAAAAAACAAGGACTTAAAATGTTTCCCATTGTTTTGGTACATTAAAAGGTCCAGTGCGTAAGATTCTGCTCGGTTCTGTCATTTCTAAAATGATCCCGAAACAATCACATGCTGACGGGGAGCCGCTGCTCCTGCGGCGAGGGCAGCGCTCGTTGCGGGAGCCGCCGTCCTCCGCTGGACGCGCTGACACAGTCGATCGGTTTATCAACAAACTGATACAAGTGATAAAGTATAACGGGAACAGAGGACGGAACTGGAGGCAGTGGATTGTATCCTGCGTATGCGCGCGGCAGTGGTCGAAACGGGGCAGTGCGCGTCGTTTATAAATAAACAAACACAAGTGTAAAAATGACTAATAACAATAAGTACAACGGGGAACAGCGGAGGGGGCTGGAGCGCTGTGGGAGGGGGGCGATCTACTCCCCAATGTCCGACGTTATACGATGACGTAATGACATGGCTCTGACTTGGGCTCTTGCCGGTGGGAACACAAACGGGGTCTTCATCCGTCTGCACCGGAGGTTGCCTCTCGGCCATGACATGAGACTTACTGCGCCATTGACAAATGGATGTCAAAGAAAACATGGCTTGCAACAAATAGCTGACATTGATGAGCTCGGTAGAAACCGATGATGGAAATCGAAATACATTCAGGGAAATGAAGGGAACGTGCTACGTGTTATGCTTACAAAGACTTGACGTACGTCACATTTATTCATCCGAGAAAGAAAAAAAAACGTTTTTTCTGCAACTGTGCAAACAGAAGCCTCCGAGAGTCGGAGGAGAAAGCTTATCAGATCCGTTTTCCCATCTGGATCTCTGGATCTCTGGCTCGTGTGCTGGTCAGCAGACAAACTGATTTGCTGGAGGAATAAAAGGAGAACGGGAGGAAAGTACGAATATCTGGCAAGGTGCAATCTCGGTGAGTCAACAGACATCGGGCACCGCCAGAAACTCCCCCGTGTGCTGTGCGACGGATGCAGGAGTGGGTCAGGTTGTTTGCTCTATAGTCCTCGAGCTGCGCTCCTCATCATTATACTTTTTCACAGCTGGACTTAAGTGTCAAATGTGTGTATCGTTTATATGGAACAAGTCACGAGACAAACAAGAGTAAGAAACGAGCGAGGCGGGGCCGAGGAGACCTGGCCGACCTGGCACCTACCGCAGATGAGGCAACGGCACCACGAGCCCACCCACAGCTCCGTGTGTGTTCCGCCTTATTGCCCGTTTTTGGATGAACCAGGAAGTAGGAGGAGTTAGGATTGGGCGAGAATGGAGGCCTGAACACACTCTCTCTCTCTCTCTCTCTCTCTCTCTCGCCCGAACTCTCTCTCTCTCTCTCTCTCTCTCTCTCCTCTCTCTCTCTCTCTCTCGTCCGGTCCTGGAGAACAAGGCCAACGTCAACAGCAGCCAGCCCACAGTTTGCTGCTCGGGCCCCGGCATAGATCACCTGTTTGGACTTCATTACATAACCTCTGCAGACAGAGAACAACTGCTGGAGTGTGGCTCTGTGGCTGCGCTCAGTAAGGTTCACATTCTCTGCGTGCAACGGTTTATAAAACCCCAACCGGCCAGAGTAAAAAGCCTGAGGCGGGGAGGTGGAAAATTCCCCGAAGGTGTAGAGATTTTTTGAAAGGCAATTTCAGACATCTGCATGTTTCAAGAGAGAGAACTAGAGCACACAACAAGTACCAGATGTGCTCTTAGGCTCCACAGCCAAATCTCCATCAGCAGCCTGCACTCCCCTTCCCCTGAGGGTGGCGGTGGGCCGGCAGCATGCGCATAATGCCTGAGCTGTTTCATGCACCAGGTAGCCTTCATTTCCACATCCACCCCCCAATACCCCTAACTGTGAACCAACCCCAGGGAGAAGAAGGAGGAGGGGCAGAAGAAGAGAATTGCTTCACCCTATTGTGATCACCCCCCTCCTCCTCCACCCTCCTCTCCTCCTTCTACTTTCTCCTGCAACAATGACCAGTAGATGAATCCCCCCCCCCAACCCTCCAGTGACCCTGACCCATGCTGAGGTAAGAGACACAGGTCATTTTCTTAAGACAAACAGAGAAAGAGAGAGAGACAGAGAGAGAGAGAGAGAGAGAGAGACAGAGAGAGAGAGAGAGAGAGAGAGAGAGAGAGAGAGAGAGAGAAAAGCAATCCAGCGTCAAATTTGTCTTTAATTCTGAAAACTCTGCCTCGGAGGGGAACGCGGCCGGAATGTTTGAGTCTCGATCCTTTCCAAGACCAGAGGGAATGGGGGGGGGGGGGGGGGGGGGGCTTCATATCATTTTTTTAAGCATCTGTCTTTAAAGGTGCAGTGTGTAAGATTTTGATCATTTTTGTCACTTCTAAAAATATTACAAAACAATTACATCCCGACTTTTTCATGAATTTTCCATTACCCTTAAATGAGCCCATTATTTGTATAGGGGGGCGCCATGTTTTTACAGTAGCCCAGAGTGGACATACTAAATATCTACTGAGCTTTAATGACAACTAAAGTCGACTAGAGGTTCGCCTGCATGTTCAGAAGGGTTAGGTAGAGGTCACCAAATCTTACACACTGCACGTTTAAGTGAAGTGTGTGTGTGTGTGTGTGTGTGTGGGGGGGGGGGGTGGCTTTACAAATGGACAACACACAAACATTGGTGTTTTTTGAAATTACATACTATCTTGCAAGCTGTTGTGTTGTTGAAAAATGGAAAGTAGAAGTAAAAAAACAAAAAAAACCAATTAATTGTTCCCCTCATAAAGATGGAAGGTTTTCACACTGACAGAAACCAGATGACACGGGTAACGGGTGAAGAGCCAGAGAAATAGCCCACATGCCACTACTGTGGCCTGACACTATGACAACAGAGCGTGGCCACAAGAGATAAACACATCCATGCCACTCATCCAGAACCCCAGAGTTCTTCTGCACAATATACTTTGGTTCCGGAGAGAGAGGCCGACGCTGCGGTAGGAACCGATCCTCCGCCTCGCACGTGGTGGGTTGTGTCTGCAGGTCGACAAAACAGGAGTTCAAGGTGAGGAAAGGAACTCCAACAAACACAGTGTGAACAAAAGGAGGACGGGGGAATCCGCGCCGAAAGAATACGAGCCTTCTTTCAACTGCTCGCGGCTCCGCCTCCCGAGAGGAGAAACATCCCAGGAAGCAACAAAGTGAAGAAATGCAAAACAATGCCGACCTCCTGCTGCCCGCTGATTGATTGATGAGGACCTGTCACATTTCTCTCCCCCTCTCTCTTCAAACCACCACAGGCAACGAAAGGGTGAGTTCAGACCCTCCGGGCTCGTTCGCATGAGGACGAGAGTCAGTGGGAAATAAATCAAATCAACTCAAAATGTCACATTAAGTCACATTGTCCTGATTTCTTCAATAAATAAATCGATTCAAGACTTTTTAATGGACATAAACATTTAAAGGTAGAGGGTGTAAGATTTGGTGACATCTACTGGTGAAGTTGCATATTGTATCCATCACCTCACCCTTTCCATTCGAGCATGCAAGAGAACCTATGGTAGCCCTTCAAGCTCAAAAGATGTTTAGTACATCCACTCTGGGTTATTGTAAAAACATGGCGGCCCCCATAGGGTGGACCTGCTCCTGGTGTAAATATGAATTAAAGGGCTCATTTTAAGGTTATGTAAAAGGAAGGTCGTATATTTGGGTGATTATACATTTCTAAAAATGTCTATGGATATACGTAATACAAATGTACAGAGATCTTGCACACTGCACCTTTAACAAAAATGTAATCATCAGCCTCACTCACTCTGTGGTGAATGGTTGAAACTAGGTATACAGCTCAGTTAGGACATTTAATTGGACGGCTGTCCCCGTCTAAGTATTCAAGCACGGAGGAGAAATCGATTAACGGACTCATGCTTGGCTCCGTTATGACAAGTAATGATATGTCCCCTTTATTTTTTGCTCTAGTTGGCTTATCATTAAACAAGTTCTGATATTGTTTTTGTCAGGCTGTTAGAATCACAAACGATACTCTGACCAAAGACAATTTTTCTATATTCATTTGGAATGTTTTGCACAGAGCCGTGGTGGCGAGGTGTTGGATGATGAGTTACAGATGACCTCAGCAGGACAAGCACTCGCACTGTGCTCAGCTCTTGTGCGGATGTTGTCATCGAAGTTAGAACAACAACGTGTTTGTTTGGCTGCAACGTAAACATTTGTGTTTCTGACTGAGGAGTTTGTTATGCTGTAAAAACATGGCTGCTGCCATGGAAACCATGGACGTGGAGGAATAAACCAGCCCACAAATAGAAATGATAGGAGCTTTAACCCTAATGCATCGCTATGGACATTTTTGTCCAAATGAGCAGATTTCACCTCTTTATCTTATCTATCGTGTGTCGGTGCCAACGGAACCGTTTTTTTCTAATAGGCTCTCTCGCATGGCGAATTTTGAAATTCAAAAAAACATTTTAATAGACCACCAGAACATTGTGAAACTAATTTACTACCCTCTTGAGTCATTAAGGACACACATTTCTGCTTCTGAAGACAACTTAACAGATGAATATATTTTTCTACTTTTTTTGGTTTTGTCTAAATCAACTTCAGCCCTGTTCAAAACTACCAAACATTCAATCATTTTGAGGATTTTAACTGTTTAAATGCCAGTTTGATTACTTGCTGTCACAATCGTTTCTTTGGGGAAAAAAACACAAGAAATGTGTTATTTTCCATAAAACAAATGGAAAGTGGATGGGAGATTAGTTTTGAATGTCGTATCCAAGTTTACCCAAAATATTAACTTTATGGCATTTATTATATTTTTTTCATTGGGACTCAGTGGGACATTGTCGTCCGCTAGTGACATTTTTAAATCAAATTCTACACAAAAAATCAAAAATATGAATCTGTTAAGAATTTTTCTAGCGTTTTTTTTTTTTACATTGTTACCCTTAATGATTGATTAGGGAAGTGAATTAAAGTGACGCCTGAGGGTTAACATAGTTAAAAGCATGACCTTTGATGATGTGAAACTGACCTTAAAGAAAAATCCTTCAAATCCTTGTCTAAAGATAAAGAAACACCTAAGTCTCACACAAAGCCCATTGTTGGTTTGTTTGCCCTTCTCCTCCTTGTTTTCCTTCCCTCTCCTCAAGCTGCAAGTCTTTGGTGTAGAGCTTTGCTTTGACAGGTGAAGATCAACCGGAGTCATCGCTATTGGCAACCATGTGGGACTGGGAGGGGTAGAGGTGGCGGAGGGGTCAGCGGCAGCGCCGTCACTCTATACCCACGCAATAACACACGCCACTGGGCCAGAGTTCATCGCCAGCCCCTCGCCTCCTCTCCAACAAACAGCACCGAGTCTCCTTCTCAATCAAAGCTCTGCTTGTTTACGGCCTATGTTGATTGCTTCCTCCTGTCAATAAGAAATGATGAATGTCAACAATATAAGTGCCCGTGTTAACGCTACTGTTGGTTTCCCTTTCATGTGTTCCATTACAGCAAGACGCCTCTCCTGGTTTCCTGTTTTGACAAACGGTCAGGGACGAGCGCCGCCGGCCTCCACTGCAGACTCTTGCAAAAATAGTGATTAAGACGCAATCACATTTGTAATTATGATAATGTCAATTGAGCCTGTCAAAGATGAATAATTTCGGGGGAGACAGTAAAACACACCTAACGAGGCTTTTTTCAGCGGTAAACACGGGGCTTTTAAAAGTGTAATTAGCTCTTTAATGTCTAACACATGGCTCACATGGGCCCGACTTCCCTTCCCTTCCCTCCACCACTTTCTCCCGTCCTCTCTGTGGGACACACTTTTCACATAGCTGGAAATCTAACCACATGAATAGGAAGCTGGGGGCGAGGCGCAGGCCAGCGTAATTCAGCAATTGTGGGACAAATTGTTATTTTCCTGTGCTTAAAAATACACACACACACACAGGAAATGCAGAATAACAGTCAGGCTGGGTCTAACTCATGCACTGATTTCGGGGAGGGTTTATTAGCAGTGTAAAGGTGCAGTGTGTAAGATTTGGTGACATCTAGAGGTGAAGTTGCATGTTGTATTCATCACCTCACCCTCACCCTTCTGAACATGCAGGGGAACCTATGTTCGACTACTGTTGTCATTAAAACTCAAAAGTTGTTTAGTTTGTTCTCTTTGGTGCACTGTGGAAGATTTCAGTCATTTTTGTCACTTCTAAAAATATATATTTTTTAAATGACATATTGACATGTTAATAAATGTTTTCTCCATTACCCTTAAAGTAGCCCATTAATACATTTACATGAGGTGCTGGTCCTCTCTACGGGGCCCCGCCCTGTTTTCACAGTAGCCCAGAGTGGACAAAATAAACATCTTTTGAGTTTTAATGACAACTGCAGTCTTGCATAGGTTCTCCTACATGTTCAGAGGGGTGAGGTGATGGATACAACATGCATCTCGATGTCACCAAATCTTACACACAGCATCTTTAAGGGTAAATAAAACTCATGAATCATAAATTCAGGAAAATGTCAGAATGTAATTGCTTTGTAATATTTTTAGAAGTGACAAAAATGGCCAAAATCACACTAACGACCTGTTGGCTCCTTGCAATTCAAGGCCATAGATAATGACCGGAGCCCCCGAACGCAGCACCCTGCTCACCAACGGGTGCTCCCCAGCCCCTCATGCATCCTCTCCTTACACCCACCCATGTTCAAGAATTCCCCTTGAGAGACAGACACGGATAATTGGTCACAGATTTTTAGTTGGCAGGACACAAAGGGACCTCCTATTCACCCCTGTGCAGCTGTCTCACTTCCCATTCCACCATCTCTGCTCCCCAGTAGCTGCGTCCCCTCCAACGGATTCCACCAGCGCCACTGCCGCCGCCATCAATGGACATAGAGCGCAGCCAATCCACGTCCCCTCACAACACAGCCCCTTTCAGTGGCACAATGAAGCCACGGGGACACATGCCTCTCATGACCCTGACCCAGAGCCCGGTTACAGCCTCCTCATGCCCCGAGGCCTCACTGACATCCACGAGGTCGTTGTATCCCAAACCAGCTTCCTTTGATTCGAAGCTATTCCACCAATCAGTAAGACACTGGCTTTGATTAATGCACCTGTAGCAGGATAGCGCCATCAGATTGACTATGAATGGCCTCGGTCATATATCATAGAGTATTGGTATTATTCTATATAAATATCAAAATACGTGACACTGAGCCCGTTTACATGACGCTCAAAACTCCAGTCATTATCCGATTATTTGAGTTATCTGATCATTCAAGTTCTCATGTAAACCGCATACTCATACATACGCCACACGGCTGGATTCCTCCCCGATACTCCGATCCCTCCGCGCATGTATACAGGGATATGAGATTTCAACTGTGTTTTTACATCTGCGCATGCGTGGAGTCACAACGTGAGCAGAGGACGGACTAAATACTACAAACATGGCGTGCAGCTGCAGAGACAGACGGTCAACGAAGAGCCACGTCTGAAGCGTTGGCGTGGACGTGGCAGTGTCTCAGTTCGGGTGCTGCACATTAACGGAGAGGCCGTCCATCAGGACCGGAGCGAGGGGCGGAGCTCTCCGGTCACTGCGTCGTTAAGATCGCCCTGCGCTCGTGGAACGGGACAAAAACGAAAATGTGACCTAACTCTAACCCTGACGGGATGAGAGGAGAGTTCATTCAAACATATGAAATAATGAAACTATGTTTATTAATACACCACAACACAGTTATGTTCAACGAGACACGACCGGATGTTTTGAAAACAACAGGAAGTTTGAGTCTTACGTCATTACGTACGTACGTCCTCTGATAAAAATCTGATAAGGGCCATGAAACATAACATGAAAAATTGAATTTATGACAATGGTTGATTTATTCGTTAGTTGCCACATGGAGAGGTTGCTACATCAAACACTGAAACAAAACATTATGGACTACGAACAAGTTAAATCCATTTGTGTTCATGTAAACAACTTTTTATTGTATCACCGGCTCATTTAGTTCAATTCAGTTCAATCCTGAATTCACAGTTAAGCTGTTGACAGTTGATATTGACAGTTCATCACAACCTGGTAGGTTGGAATAATCTCAAACCAACCTAAGAACATGAATGTGCACTGTCTAATTACCCCAAGCTGAGGGTAGGAGACGGTGCAGGGAGGACAGCTCTCACCTACCTTACACCACTGCTGTAGACTACACTCTGTGAGAGCATGTGCAGGATGTAGACGAGAGGGACGGTCCGTTCAGAAAGACAGTCAGTGCCTTCAGTCCACATGTAATGATGGTGGGTTAGGGTTCGGATAAGAATGATACATGGAACTTTTCCAACCTTTTTAGTCGACAATGTTCTAAGTATTTATAGTTTTTGTGTAGCATTCGATTTAAAATGTACAACCCTCTTAAATCACTCGTGGACAATGATGTCCCATTGACTACCATTGCCAACTATGAATGCCTTAAGTCAATATTTTGGGTAAACTTTGACAGACCCATTACTGATTCAAAATCAATCCCCCAAACCCTTTGTTTTGTTGTTTTGATAAAAAACGACTTTTCAGGCAGAACGTATCTGACATCTCATCACTAATCACAGCTAATCACCATATAAGTGAGCCCGTTTACATGGCGGTAGAAATCAGATAGACTGGCGTAATCAGATAACTGTAATAATCAGATATCTGGGTTTACGTGCACAGCAGTAATCAGATTATGCAAAAACCCTGGTTCAGATGAGCCTCTTCAGTTATCGGATTTCTATCGGAGGACGTACGTAATGACGTAAGACTCAAACTTCCTGTTGTTTTCAAAACATCTGGTCGTGTCTCGTTGAACATTACTGTTTTGTGCTGTATCGATAAACATTGCTTGATTATTTCATATGTTTGATTGAACTCTCTCCTCTCATCCCGTCAGGATTAGAGTTAGGTTTCGGTTGCGTTTTTGTCAGAGTCCCGTTCCACTTCTTCTGCCGAGCGCAGATCGATCTTAATGGCGCAGTGACCGGAGAGCTCCGCCCCTCGCTCCGGTCCTGATGGACGGCCTCTCCGTTAATGTGCAGCACCCGAACTGAGACACTGCCACGTCCACGCCAACGCTTCAGACGTGGCTCTTAGTTGACCGTCTCTTCCCGCTGCTGCACGCCATGTTTGTAGTATTTAGTCCGTCCTCCGCTCACGTTGTGACTCCACGCATGCGCAGATGTAAAGACATGATTGAACGCTGATTTCCCCGTCTGCATCCAGGGAGGAGTATGAGAAATTAAGAAAATAGGATAATGCTGTTTACATCAGCACTTGAATAATCAGATATCGCAAATAATTGGATAATGACCAGAGTCTGAGTGTCACGTCAACGGGCTCAGTGATAGAAAGCACTGTGAAGCCACAGGGAGAAGGTGAGTGTCTATAGGAGGCAGAAAGAAGTTGAGCAACATGTTCCACCTCCAGCTCCCTTCGCTCTCTCCCTCGTCCTCCTGCGACTAATGGATGACATGTGCTACGCTGCTGTTCCACTGGAGACATCAGAAGAGTAAAACAGACAGAAGATAGGCATGAAAAAGAAAATGTAGTGATGGAAGAAGAGAAAAAAGATGGAACAGATAGAGAGAGAGAGAGAGAGAGAGAGA
>JAFBJT010109997.1:34266-51948 GCA_016785325.1 Chascanopsetta lugubris | reverse complement strand
CAAACTTGAACGTAGAGAAACCAAATGATGAGCGCGCGCACACACACACACACACACACACACACACACACACACAAGACACGCTCTGACACCAGCCTATTGTTTTAGATGATATCCTGCCCATATGTGTGCTGCACACATGCCAGCACAGTGTGTGTCTGTCACTCAAAGAAACTCCCTCATGACACAAACATGCAAACATACACACATACAGTAAGTCAGATCAACTGCCAAGCCACACACACACACACACACACACACACACACACACACACAGAAAAAAATACCTCTCTGCCCCTCAGAAAAACACAATAAGCTTATGAGCACTCGCTCTCACACCCACACAGATTCCAATGATGCTGTCCATATTAAAGCCGTAAAACTAAGGAGGGGAAACCTTTAAAGCCACTTTACACTTTTAAAGGTGCAGTGTGAATGATTCCGGTCAGTTTTGTCACTTTTAAAATATTACAAAACAATTACATACTGACATTTTCATGCATTTAGAAACACCTTACTGTTTTCGTTTCTTTTTTCATAATCCTAAAATGAGCCCATTAATGTATATTTACATGAGGAGTGGCTCCTCTCTACGGGGGCCGCCATGTTTTCACAGAAGTCCAGAGTGGACATACCAAACATCTTTTGAGCTTCAATGACAACTGAAAGTCGACCATAGGTTCTCCTGCATGTTCAGAGGGGTGAGGGTGAGGTGATGGATACAACATGTAACTTCACCTCTAGAGGTCACCAAATCTTACACACTGCACTTTTAAAGAATCGATTGGATTTCTATGTTACGACAATCTGCATCACACTCTGACAATTTCACTTTTGATGGAACATCAAGTGCACCTATTTCATAGCTCCATATATTTGGATTTTCCACTTGTAGGTTTTATAATACCGAAAATATGGTAAATGCTTGCTGACTTTCCGAAGGTAGATTGAATAAGCAATGTGAACAACAGCCTCAATATATCCTGAATTCCAGAGCAATGAGGCAACAAATTAAAAGAGGCATTCGTGGTGGGTTTGAGCTCCCTCCTGGTGTAACGAGACACATGACTGACAGAGACGTTACGCAAACCCTCCCACAATTGTCCCTTTCATCGCTCCCAGGATTCAGACTTGCTGTCTTCTGAACTCGACTCGAGGATGGGGCGGCAGAAATTGGACTCGGTGGGTCGGATTCATTAAGGGAGAAATGCTACCACGTCAACGAATTAAACCCGGCAAAAACAACCCAGATGCCACGTTTGTCACGACAGCAGAGGTGTAGCGGGAGAGGAGCCCGCGACCACCTCCGCGTGTTTGCTTGTTAGCATGCAGGAGTGTCATGTGTTTTCTCACTGTGCAAAACAGAATCAGCGCGGCCTGATGCTCCTCGTTTGCTGCGAGGCTTTCGTGACCGCCGGCATGAGCCAAGAATATAGTGTGCAGCTCCTCACATCTATCAGCAGATTACCTGCTTACCTGCTGTGACATGCAAGGCTACTGAAGCTCCTTCGTCTTCCGATCGCTCCGATGGAGCGGCAAAACAATAAAGCAGACCTCCGGGGGGGGCACGCGGGGGGGGCGGGGGGGGGGGGGGGGGGGGGGGGGGGGGGGGATTCTCCACAGGTGAGGGCTGCACTCCCTGTTTGTACAGTTAGTGTAGATGGAGATGGAGGAAGTGTGAAGGAAATGAGGCGCATCTTTACACCTATAGCCCCCCATCACTGTCTCTTCACCTATCACTCCTAGAAACCACATGGGTCAAACTCGTGGCCCGGGGGCCAAATGTGGCCCGTGAGATCATTTTATGTGGCCCGCGAGAGCTTAAAGGCACATGATTGTCCAAGATTGTACAAGTAAATATCTAAAACATTCATTGCCCATGTGAATTACACTGCCACTTTTTATGTGTGGCAATATATTCAGGGTGTTTACATTCCCACACGTATGTAAATGCATATGCAATATTTGTAACTTGAATAAATGATAATCAAATATGAAGACTATTATTTTACACTTTGTTAGGTCGTAAGTATATTTAGTCCCGCAATTGAAACCGGCCCCTTGAGAGCAACTATAATGCTGATGTGGCCCTCGGTGAGAATGAGTGCTGGTCTAAACCCTTGAGCTGACATGTGTCATGGTTACCTTCAAGATGAGACCCTGCAAATATTTTCAATTAAAAAAAGGTCCTAAACAAAAGAATGGCTACAAAAATAGTGTCTTCTTTTAATGGTAAATTGGCAAAAACATTAAGATTCCAGATTCTTCCAAAGACTTTGCTTTGCCCATCATGTAAAACAATGTAGTTTAAAAAGTGATGCAGCAGATTACTTTTTGTACTTAGACACAATGTTAACAGATATGTTTTTAAAGGTGCAGTGTGTGAGATTTGGTGACATCTAGTTGGTGAGTGAAGTTGCATGCTGTATCCATCACCTCACCCTCAGCCTTCTGAGCATGCAGGAGAACCTATGGTCGACTTCAGTTGTCATTAAAACTCAGAAGATGCTCATTACGTCCACTTTTACTACTGTAAAAACATGGCGGCCCCCATAGAGAGGACCCCCTCCTAGTGGAAATACACATTAATGGGCTCCTTTAGGACAATGGAGAACAACTATTCAGGTGATAAGAAATTCATGAAAATGTCAGTAAGTAATTCATATTTTTAGTGACAAAATGACTCAAATCTTCCACACTGCACCTTTAACAGAACTTAAACTCCTTTCGACCTCTTTCTATAACCATTGAAGATTTACCTTCCTGACCGTGAAGGAGGAGTGAGCTGAAATGGTTATTTAACGCCACCTCAAGATGTCACTAAATCTCTGAGTTAAGTCAACATCTCATCACCATGCCAACAATGCGCAACAGCAACAGTGACAACGTTACCATGGTAACCTGCTTCAAATCAGGGGAAACGCCCTTACTTTGAGGCCATGACGGTGTTTATCTTGGTCCAACCACTGATATCATACATATCAGTCACTCCAAACATGTGTGGATATGCTCACTTGCTATTGGCCAGAAGTTTCCATACTCTTTAAACATGCAGTGTGTAAGATTTCTGTCATTTTTCTCACTTTTGAAAAGATTACAAAACAATTACATATTGATATTATCACGAATGAATAATCACCGAAATGTTTAATTTGTTTTCTATTACCCTTAAATGAGCCCATTACGAGATGAGGAGCGGGTCCTCTCTATGGGGGCCGCCGTATTTTTACAGAAGTCAAAGTGAACGTATTACATATTTCTTGAGTTTTAATGACAACTGGAGTCGACCATAGGTTCTCCTTCTTGTTCAGAAGGGTGAGGGTGAGGCGATGGACACAACAGGCAACTTCACCTCTAGAGATCACCAAATCTTACACACGGCACCTTTAACCCTTCTGCTCTGAGTGACGCTTCCTCAGGTGACATCGATAAAAGCAATCCATCCGATTTCACACAGCCTCACTCTGAAATTACAAAACGAGTATCCCAACAGACAACGGGAGAACCCAGGACCTTAAAGCACCGACCTGCACGCTGAGAACCACAAGCTGACACTAGTATGAGGTTCTGTCAGTTGCACAACCTCGAGAGAGACGTTATAATTTATGGGGCGTCTCAAGAAAGATGAGTAATCTCTGCCCCTGTTTATCTGTGATGGATTCAGGGCGTGTGAACATTGTCAGGGATTCTGACTCAAAGGGGCAAATCAATGTGTGGCACGTCATTTGGACGAGTGGATGCAGTAATGCTGATACACGAAAGTGGGGTGGGCGGTTATTTGTCAATACTGCAGGTCTCGTCTTGTCCCCGTGCGCTGAGACGGTCTCCCTCGTTATATCTCTCATCACGTGACCGAGCCGCGAGGAGAGAAGTTTGGCCCGCCTGTGTTGGTGGGATCATTGTTTGGCTCCTCTAACGCTGTGTTTGTCTTTCTGGAGGCGCAGGGGTTGGGAGGGGCCTGGGGTGGAGGGGGGTGGGGAATGGGAGGGGGAGGGGCCGGGTGTTACTCCAAATTCTGACAAATTGCTGAAAATTGCCTTCACACAGTCATTCCTGTTTGGACACACTTGGCACATCTGGTTGTGATCTGGCAACAAAAGCGCTGTGGTGGAGGGCTCAGCTCTCAGAGTGGTGCCACATATCATTCTCCTCCTCCTCCTCCTCTTCTTCTTCCTTTCTCTCTCTTTACATTTGGTCTGCAAATACTAATGTTCACCCCCTCTCTCCCTATCTCTCTCTCTCGCTCTAGCTATCCCTCCCATTAAAATTAGGCCCTGTCCAATCGGAATAAAGTTTAGTATCCGCGAAGGTTTTTTTTTATTATCGTATGGACGTTTCATCCACACGGAGGCGCCGAAGTCTGAATATGATCATTTTTTTAACCGGGTCCCACGGTGACAAAATCAAGGCGTCACCGATACATTTTTATGTTTGCAACTGATATTCATCTTCTCTTAGAACAACGACGCCACAGCCCCACCGCTCCCTTAAAGGTGCAGTGTGTAGGATGTGCTGACCTCTAGAGAGGAAGTTGCATGTTGTATTTATCACCTTCCAAACATGCAGGAGAACCTATGGTAGACTTCAGTTGTCATTAAAACTCAAAAGATGTTTAGAATGTCCACATTTACTACAAACAAAATGGCAGCCCCAGAGAAGACACGCCCCTAATGTAAATATACATTAACTGGCTCATTTAAGGGTAATTGGGAAATAAATAAAACATTCGGGTGATTATGAATTAATGAAAATGTCAGTATGTGATTGTTTTGTGACAAAAATGACCAAAATCGTATACACTGCACCTTTAAGTTACTATTAGTGGGGATTTGATTAAGGCATCTGCACAAACTGACTGCGGCAGTGTGGCAGTGCGAGCACTGCACACGTTCAAAGAGGGAAAGCTGCTCGCAATCTGGCAACATTGAACACAACCAATAGAGAAGAGATAAATTCTCTGTTTGGCATGAGGCAGCACACACACACACACACACACACACACACACACACACACACACACACACACGTGCACACACGATTAGTACATCAAAAGGGGAGCAGGGCTCTCCACAGAGATCTCTCTGTTGGTATGTGACTGATCACAGTGTGTGGTGCTGAGGCATCTTCCAAAAGTGTCTTATAAATCTTCACCTCATTGTTTCTGTTAATCTCCGTGCTCTGCAGAACATCTGTCGGGATGATCACATGCTTTCCATGTTAGCACTGCGAAGACGTGAACATCGTGACGTGAATATAAAGTGAACCACTGGGAAAACGTTCCTAATCTAACATATTGAAGGCTTTAGATGAATTCATTTGAACCGAGGGCCACATCAGCATGACGTGTGCTCTCAAGGGGTCGGTTTTAATTGTGGGACTAAATGTCATTACTACTTACCATGTTGTAAAATAGCTGTCCTCATAGCTAATTATCCATTAAGCTATGATTTATTTAAGTTACAAATATTGTATATGCATTCGCATACATGTGAGAACATATTGCTGCACATAAAAAGTGGCATGTGTAATTCACTACAGTTCATGGGCAATGTATGATTGAGAATTTCACTGTCAGATAATCATATGCTTTTAAGCTCCTGCGGGCCACGTACAATGATCGTGCGGGCCCCATTTGGTCCACAGGCCACAAGTTTGACACGTGTTCGAGAGTGTTCAAGTGGATACGCTCCTGCCTATGAATGCATTCAGGCTTGATTAACCTGTGTACAATTTAATATTGATATTAATTACTTACATATTTGCGGATTCATGATAGAATTATTTTCACTGGAAAAGATTTGGAGAAAATATGGTCAAATCTATATTTTTTTAAATAGTTAATAGCAATTTGTGAATTCATCTCCACTTCACATGTGCAGCACAATTAAATAGGTTCCTCCCTGAACCTCAAGTTTCCTAGACATTTGCTCTAAAGTTTCTGAATAATTATGATCATATGCATCTCTACCGGAGTGGAAGAGATGATTGAATGTGTTATTCCAAACAAAATCCAACTTTTAAAACACACGTTAAGAAGTTAGCCCAGCTGAAGTCAAATCAGATCAAATTTCTAACACACCCAGAAAATGCAATTCCCAAATACTCCTTTATGAAACAATGAATCAGATCCAGACTGGTCCAGCCAACTTTTGCATGCTCCACTCCTTCAATTAGCATGAGCATCAATGCTACCAAAACATATGGAGCTTACAATGGGAACAACAGGGGATAGCATGAATCTTATCTGTAAATTAAGATTTACAAACAAACAAAAATATTGCGCTTGACATGGTGCCAGTTTGTTGTTGTTTACCTATAACTTGTTTGATGATAAGCCGACTGGTGAAGGGTCCAATTCTAAAAAGCTGAAAGGGGCATATCATTACTTATCATAACGGAATCAAACATGACTTGGACAATGAATCGATTTCTCCTGAAAATGTTTGACGCCAGTTTGACTCATGTGCTTTAGACCAGTATTTTCAGTATCAGGCGGCAAAACTAAGGTCTTTCGGTCGGTTCGATTTTCACACAAATTGTTTTGTAACATATGTGTGGAATAAATAACAGTGGATTGTGAAGTAGAGGAGAGGTCATGGGTAAATACTTTGCAGTGTTGTCAGTGGTGGAGGCTGCGTGGAGGCTGGGAGAGAGAAAGAGAGAGAAAGAGAGAGAAAGAGACTCTGAGTGCACAGCTGCAGACAGAGGCCTCGGCTTCTCAAATTGCTTCTGCCTCAGTTTCCTGCCCTCCTCACCGAGCGGGGACCAAACCAGGCCCTTATTAGACCCTCCCCCACCCTAATAATCCATGATGTCACCTCAACATCACTTTTCTGTTGTTTTTTTTTCAAACTTTTCCCCATCTTCTTCTGTTGCTGTTACCCCCAATTGTTTGAAAATGTTAACAGGTGCTGGAGCAGTCGAGGAAGAGGAGGAAGACTCGCCATCCATCCATACATCCACTCATCGACCACTAACATCACATTGCTTCAGTCTGACTTCCACTGCTTTGTTTGTCCATGTGTATTTGTGTTTCCCCCCCCCCTTTTTCCCTCTGACCCCCACGACCCCCCCCCCCCCCTCCTCTCCCTCGCTCCCCCTTTCAGTTGGAGGGAGGCTAAGGAATGATCAGTGGGGCTTTGATGCCGCTGGCCCCTGCCCTGGGTTTCCACAGCACATGAGCCCGGGCAATTACGAAAAGCGCTGCTAGCTGACTGTTATTACTCTGTAATGCGTCTGTCTGGAGCAGGAGGAAGAGGAGGAGGTGAAGGAGCAGCAGGAGGAGCGTTCGAGTGTTTGACCAGATCATCATGAGACGGGAAAGGTGCCTGAATTCGTAAATATTCACAATCAGGAGATTTAAGCTGTAGCTTTCGTTTCTCCGCTGCCCCACCAAAAAAAGAATAAAGAATGTGCACATCTGGATGCTGCTGCACACATATGGTAGACAGGAAGTTCTTGGGGGGGGGATGAAGAGTTTGCTGGTGTGGGGGGGGGGGGGGGAAGGGCTTGGGGGGGGCAGGAAAGATGATGGCCCCCTATATCCCAGCAATCATCAGACAAGACTCCAGAGGAAGTCAGAAATCACTATCCCATATGATCCATACTTCCCGTCTTCCCAGAAGATTGGACAGACACAGCAAAAATACTATGAGTGTGTGTACGTGGACCCTGAGTCCACAAAGAGCTGCCATTCAATTTACATTATGGTCTGTCTGTGCACCATCATTACAAATAAAGCATGTGGATCATCCCTTTAGTTAGGCATGATTCCTGCACGGACACAAAGTGCTGGGAATAATGCATAAACAGAGGAAACACAAACTCCAAGCCATTTTAACTTGAGTCTGAAGTGAAGATACCAAAAGAATGTTTGGACTGAAGCTCATCTTACAAGTTGAAGTACATTTGAACAGTAAGGTTTTACTGGTCTGTCTGTGGGTTTACTGCTCGGCCTTTGGGATTACTGCGCGGTCTATGGTTTTACTGCTCGGTCTGTTGGTTCACTGGTCCATCTGTGAGTTTACTGGTCGGTCTGTGGTTTTACTGGTTGGTCTGTGGGTTTACTTGTCGGTCTGTGGGATTACCGCTCGGTCTGTGGTTTAACTGGTCGTTCTGTGGATTTACTGGTCAGTCTGTGGGTTTACTGGTCGTTCTGTGGTTCCACTGGTTGGTCTGTGGATTTACTGGTCTGTCTGTGAGTTTACTGGTCTGTCTGTGAGTTTACTGGTCAGTCTTTGGTTTTACTGGTCGGTCTGTAGTGTCTATTGGTTGGTCGGTCTGTGGGTCTACTGGTTGTTCTGTGGTTTCACTGGTCGGTCTGTGGTTTTACTGGTCTGTGAGTTTACTGGTTGGTGTGAGGTTTTACTGGTCGGTCTGTGGGTCTACTGGTCGGTCTGTGGGTCTACTGGTCGGTCTGTGGGTTTACTGGTCATCTGTGGTTTCATTGGTCGGTCTGTGGTTTTACTGGTCAGTCTGTGGTTTTACTGGTCAGTTTCTGGGTTCACTGGTTGGTCTGTGGTTTTAGTGGTCCCTTTAATATTTGTAAAGAAGAGGAATGTAGTTATAAGGTGTTGGAAGTCAGACTGCGTGGCTAACGGCATAATCCTATCAAATCTTCCAAATCAATTCAAACAGAGCACTCACACACACACACACACACACACACACACACACACAAAACAATAGCAAAGCTGTTGGTAACACTGCAGATCACCCAACAACTCTGCCACCCAGCCGTTGCCCCCCACCTCACACCTGCTGCATGCCGTGATATGAGAGGACAAGTGGACACATGAGAGAGAGAGAGAGAGAGAGAGAGAGAGAGAGAGAGGAACACAACTGGGCATTCAGGCTCTTGTATAAATGTGTGTGTGTTTACATGAGCATGGGCACATGGCGCGGCCTCAGCTTGATTTAACCCTCTGCTGAATGCCAGTGTGACGCCAGTCAGACTTTGTGTGGCCACATACCTCCAGTGAAGAAGATATGGAAAAAATCTGTGGAGCAGTAAATCCAGGAGATTATCTGGCTCCTCTCGGCTCTGGCCTCAATAATGCCTCAAATCCGATGGTGCTATTGCCAATGGTGTGACTGGCAATTTGGGGCTTTTGTCTATAGGAAAAAAAAGTGAATCTCCATACCCTCTTGATGGGGCATGTGTGTGAGACAGCCTGAGAATGAACCAGTGTGTCCATGTGCATGCATAAACGAGAGGCGAGGCATGAGAGAGGGGATTACATGTAGAAATAGCAATGGATCAAGCGAAACACAACATTGGCTTGATTTTTTAATTGCCTCTCGGCCGCGATGAAAGCGGCGACGCTGCAGCTGTCAGCGCCAAACAGCTGCTGGCCTGAAAGGACTGGACGGAACAAAATCTGGGAGGGAGGGGAGAACAATGTCGAGTGAATCAAGTAAAGCCTCGGAGGTATTTTGCAATTTCACAACTTTGAAAAATGCATGCAGGATTAAGATTCACTTTTATTGGACACTCACATCTGTTGGATTTCCCAGGGAGCTTGCAAAGATGCATTTTCTATGCTGCCTGGGCAGAAGCAGAAAGAGTACGCTGCATTACTGCATAAAGTAATGTTTCTTTTTCTCTCCTTTCAGCTTTGTTAGTGTGGAATTCGTGCGTTTACAAGTTGCAATTTACAACTGGGAAAAGAACCAGGGGGTCTGAAGGATTTGATGGAGCAGTCTGTATGGATTTCCTGCAGAATATTTGTCAAACTTGAATTAAGCACTGTTGTTTTGCTCTCTCCCTCACTCTCCCTCAGCCCGGGGCCTTGTGGCTGACTGCTCCACATCTATAAATCAACTGGGGAACGCATGCTTGCATCCTGGAGCGAGCGCGCTGAGCCCGTCTGGGAAGCTTAATCACACTCGCATCTCTCTGGCCAGTTTGCAGCAGCCGAATGATAAGCAAACACACATTATGGGGCATGATCCTTCCAGCTCGTGAATTCTGCTCATATCGTGCTTTGACGGTGACGAAAGAGCTGTGTGGAAGAGCTGGTAGTTTGGTGATCAACCATAAACAGCTGCATCTTGGCTGTTTAAGCAACACAAATAAAGCCAACTGCACATATAGCCTTTTTCCAACAAACTGGTTCCAGTTCTAGTTCGGTGCTAGTGTCGAGCTAAGCTGGTTCAACATGGGCCATGTCTACAATTCACTTAGCAGATGCTTTTATCCCAAGCGTACAACACAAGCAAAACGGATCTAGACAGGAAGGACAGGACAAGTGATGCAAACTGCTTGAAATCCAGTTGGACACAGGCGCTCACAAGCTATACAGAGGCGAGGCCATTTTTTGTTGTCTTTGCTTTCTGTTTTAGGATATATAGATAGATAGATAGCCGTGGAAGAGTGGAAAAGGTTCATAACATCTGTAACAACATCAAAGTGTCATCAACACCATCATAAGATCCATATGAAAACATACAATTCAGCAATCTCGTTATTAACATGCTATTGTCATTAGCAGTCACAATCATTAATATCTGACAATAGGTCTAAAAATGTCTGGATCAGAAACTTCAGAGAGGTTTTGGGAAAAATTCAAGCTTAAGTGCAGAGGTGCTTTTTCTTGAAAGTAGAAGTCAGCAGATCGAATGGAGCTGAGTCATTTGTTCCAATACCAAAGAACTGCTGAGAAGAAGAGTCTAGCTCGTGACTTGGAGCCTCGTTGTGATGACATCACCAGGCGGGAGGGAGTGTGGACCTGGATAAGGGAATCCAGGTATGCAGGAGCCTTCACTGTATAATGTTAGTTACTGTAAATGGGAAGTTATCAGATCGCCCACTGTCGCTGTGCTCCAGCTCCCTCCTCTGGTCCCTATAGCACTTTTTAAATCTTGTTAGTTGCAATCAGCTGGTCTGATCAACTTCAGAGGTGAATGACAGGAGTGAAATGACCATAATGACAATGAATTGGCTGCAAAGCGTAACGTCTTTCAGAAACCGTTATTATGGTAAGTTAAAGTGCGCATGCAAAATGCATCAGCGACGACGCAGTCGAGCGAAATGAGTTTGCGGGCCACATAAAATGAGGTGGAGCGGCCCGCGGGCCTTGTGTTTGATGCATGTGGTCTATGGCGGATACGCAGATTTGGTTGGTCAACATGACGTATAGGTCCCTGGAGTCGGTACCTGGTTTGGAACCGGTTATTAGAGCTGGTGCTCAGGCAGTGGACATACAAAGAACCAGTGCTAAGCCAGGCACTGGCTCTGAACTAGCACTGGAACCACTTTGGTGGGAAAGGGGGTAGTGGAGAATGGAGGGGAGAGGCTGCGGGGGGGTGTGGGTGGGGGGGGGGGGGGGGGGGGGGGGGGGGTGAATATTGACCGCAGTGTCCAGTTTACCCCCTCGCTCTGGAGCCAGTGGAGTCCACACATAGGCTACTGTCTGCGTGTTTGATGCACTTTTGCTGTAGATGGGAAACCTTCCAAATGTGACACCTGTTCCCGAGCATCTGAATACAAGTGTGTGTGTGTGCACTTTTCGGACAATGCACGCATGTCATTGTGCCTAAGACTTTTTTACATTCTGTGCTTTCAATCTCTCTGCTTTCAATCTCTCTCTCTCTCTGTCTCTCTCTCTCTCTCTCTCGCGCGCTTTCTTCTCAGAAGTGCCCTACCCAGATATGTAGGAATTAGCCCACATCGCTCACTACCACCCTGCTCTAATCAAAGTGCCGATTCTTGAAACAGACAGCTGTTGTCATGTGCCTTGATTCCAATGGCAATCTGTCCCTGTAGCTGCCCCGAAGTTCTCAGTCGGCCAGCTGACGTGGAGAGTTAACAGTGTCGGCCAATTCATAGTCCCGTCAGAGCAGCGCAGTAACAATACAGCAAACACCACAAACACACTGATCCCAGGTAAGTCTCTTTTTTTACTCCTCCTCCTCCTCTCTGGCATGACGTCACACACATTTCTTTAGGTGCTAATTAAGAGTTCACAAAGACGAAAATAATCTGAGGGTTGGGATCCAATTAGAATTTGATGTGTGTAATCACGTCTCCTCTGTCTCGTACAGAACTAACACTGGTAAAACTAATATCTGCTGGAGTTGAGTGTTAAAGGCTTATAATAGAACAAACACTGCAGTTTATTTTTCTTAATTGTGCTTTGTTTAACATACATGTCCTCCTTTGTGTGATATGCATGGTCTAGTTAGCCATATAAGGGCTCTTCTATGGACTGAAGAGAGGGAGAGAAAGCAGCCATATCACTTTCCTCAGTGCTTCACACAGATGTTTTCTTGGAGTCTGCCTTAGAACAGTGAGTCAGTCAAATGCGATTGGTGGTTGTGTTCACCCTTTGCCATATTCCTCCATGTCTTGCTGCCTTAAAGGTGCAGTGTGTAAGATTTGGAGATATCTAGTGTAAAGTTGCATGTTGTATCCATCACCCCACCCTCATCCTTCTGAACATGCAGGAGAACCTGTGGTAGACTTCAGTTGTCTTTAACTCAAAAGATGTTTCCACTCTGGGCTACTGTAAAAACATGGTGGCCTCCATAGAGAAGACCCGCTCCTAATGTAAATATACATTAATTGGTTCATTTAAGGGTAATGGGGAAAAAAATACATTTAGGTGATTATAAATTCATGAAAATGAAATCTTACACATTGCACCTTTGACCGAAAATTTAAGATTAGGGTTAGGGTTGGGGTTATCGCAAACTCATCGGCAGATTAGGCCTTTGCGTCCGGTGTCAGGTGAACAGGGCCAACAGCAAATGTGAAAAAAAAAACAGCTGTTGAAATGCATTGCATGAGGCTTCAGATTAGGGGGTCAATATATTTATGTGACCTCTGACATGTGAGGGTTAAAAGGTGCAGGATGTAAGACTCTGGTCATGTTTGTCACTTCTAAAAATATGACAAAACAATTACATGCTGACATTTTCATGAATTTATAATCACCTAAATGTTGTATTTTTCCATCACCCTCAAATGAGCCCATTGATATATATTTACATGAGGAGGGGGTCCTCTCTGTGGGGGCTGCCAGGGTTCTTACAGTAGTAAAAGAGGACAAACTAAACAGAGTTTCAATGACAACTGAAGTCGACCATAGGTTCTCCCACATAATAAGAAGGGTGAGGGTGAGGTGATGGGTGCAACATGCAACTTCACCTCTAGATGTCACCAAATCGTATACACTGCACCTTAAAATAATACATTTAAAATGCTGAATGTATTCCCCTGAGTCTCTGCACCCAGCTACAAGGGGCAAAGCAGACTCGTCAAAGGTCGTCCTGAGGAGATTTGTTTCCTGTTTCCACTGCACATAGTAGCGGATGAGTAAAAACGAGGGAGTGATGCCAGGAGGAGAGAAAGACGAGGCATGTTCAAACAAAGTTGCGGGTTGAAATAAGCGTCACAGTGAAGCCGTACAGTGAAGTGTTGTTGCAACTTGATTTATAGGTTTGCAATAACTTGGCCACTGACAGAAAAAAAAATATTAAGGGAATTCAAGACTGAGGGAGGGGCTTAACCCTCTACACACACACACACACACACACACACACACACACACACACACACACACACACACACACACACACACACAGGCCAGGTTTAAGTCAGAGGTCCAATGGCCCTGCACTCTCAGATATCAGAGGTCCCTCTGTGTGCTGATCCCCATCTATTTGACTCGTCATCCCTGGTCAGAGCCGGGACGATCCTGTGACCCTGCAGCTAGGGTTACCTGTCAGTCAGTCCACTGTCTATTCATGAGCACAGGCTCTGACGCTGTGTCAACATTTGTTCTGAAGAAAGAAGAGACGGAGGAAGAAAAGGGGCATTTGGATCATTATGGTGGAGAAAAGAGAGGACATATCGAATTAGTTTGATGTTGATAGAAGTGAATTGGAATTTGTAGGTTTCCAACAGAGCAGGACCCTAAGATGGCACACGCGTGTAGGGAAATGATTATTCAATTTATCGAATGTAATCAATTAGAAAAAATATTTGATTACAGTTTTCCTGTATCGAATAATTTAATCTTTCATTCCTGTTGTGCTGTAAGGTGCAGTGTGTGAGATTTGGTGACCTCTAGAGGTGAAGTTGCACGTTGTATCCATCACCTCACCCTCATCCTTCTGATCATGCAGGAGAACCTATGGTCGACTTCAGCTGTCATTAAAACTCAAAAGATGTTTAGAACGTCCACTTTTACTACTGTGAAAACATGGCAGCCCCCATAGAGAGGAGCCCACTCCTCATGTAAATATACATTTATGGGCTCATTTTAGGGTAATGGGGAAAAATAAAACATTAAGGTTAAATTCGTGAAAATATCAGTATGCAATTTTTTTTCTAATATTTTTAGAAGTGACAAAATCCACTGAAATCTTACACTCTGCACCTTTAAAGGAACCGACATAACATACACTGGTTCTCATTCACGAGCAGTCAAAAGATGCGCATGTGCAAACAAACACACACACACACACACACACACACACAAGTGAACTGAAATGTGTGGATTTCTGGCAGTGCAAGAGCCTGCAGTGGAGCGCTCGCCACACAGACGACACATACACGTGTGGCAATTTGCTTTCAGACAAAGATCAAAAGCAGCTCTGTAAACAGATGCCTGTGTGGATCTACAGTACCTGGTGAAAGGTATCACAGAAAAACACTTGCTATGTGAGCTGTCAGCTATCAATCAGGGCAACGCGGTAAGTGGGATCCTTTAGTGGAGATGCTATCAGTGCTGCCCCGTATGCACTCACACCACAGCTTCTCTTATCTCCGCTCAGATAACAGATTCCCCCTCTCTGAGCAGCGTGAGGCTTTAAACCAGGCACGCTTGCTCTCTGCATCTCTCTCGCTCTCTCGCTCTCACTCTCTCTCTCTCTATCTCTCGCCCACTTCTCCCATGTCTCAACAGCGCTATAGGCCACTTCATTTCAGACGGGGGCCCACTGAAAGAAAAAAAAAAAAAAAAGAAAAAAGAAAACAGTCAATTTGCTCTGGTTCCTGTTTAAAATTCAATAAGTGTGTATCTTATGCTGCAACCATGTGGCGCTCGCGAAGGCTGCAGAGCGCCCGTGCTACTCCTGATCCCAATCTCTGATGTTATCTGCCCCTAGAAGAAACATTATCCACGTCTCAGTTGGCCAATCTACAAAATGAAATTAAACAAAAATCAGAAGCATGAAATATCAACAGTTTCCTGAAGCTACACTTTTTTTGAATTACTTTGTAAACAGTTCTGCAGTTTGCAGTGTGTAAGACTTCGGTCATATTTGTCACTTCTAAAAATATGACCAAACATTACATACTGGAATTTTCATACATATATAATCACTTAGATGTTTTGCTTAAAGGTGCAGTGTGCAAGATTTTTGTCATTTAAGTCATTTTTGTGACTTATAAAAATATTACATAACAATAACATACTGACATTTTCAAGAATTTCTAATCACTTGAATGTTTTGTTTTTTCCATTACTCCTGGAATGAATGTATACTGTATTTACATGAGGGGTTGGTCCTCTCTATGGGGGGGGGGGGTCATGTTTTTACATTACGATAGGTTCTCCTGCATGTTCAGAAGGGTGAAGGTGAGGTGATGGATGCAACATGCAACTTCACCTCTACCTGTCGACAAATCTTACACACTGCACCTTTAAATGAGCCCATTAATGTATATTTATATGAGGAGCGGGTCCTCCCTGTGGGGGCCACCATGTTTTTACAGCAGCCAAGAGTGGATGTACTAAACATGTTTTAATGACAACTGAAGTCTACCATAGGTTCTCCTGCATGAGAGTGAGGTGATGGATTCAGCCTCACCTCTAGATGTCACCAAATCTTACATACCTTATGGACCTTTAATCGTCTCTGCTGTCGCCCATTGGGTAGTCATTTAAGTTTTGCATTTGTGACTTTAAAAAGTGAATGAACCGTGATTTGAATATGATTTTTCCAGCGGAGGTTCTGGACTCTGTGGTAGAGTGGATCCCTGAGGTTCTGCCCAGTTGTTGTTGTTGTTGTTGCTCTGGTTTGAGGACAGCGAGCGCAGGAGATGGTCCTGAACCAGGTCCTGTTTTTCGGGGCTTCCACCAGACCACAGCAAGTTAGGGCTTAATAACAAAAACAAGCATCCTGGTGTGGAGCTGCTCCCACAGTGTGAGGACCTTAATGAGGAACATGTGGAGCTGCCCAGACACACAGTCAGAGGAAACCCAATCCCTCAGCCCCTCTCTCTTTCCTCCTCCCTTCCCCCTCTCTCCAACTCTTTCTCTCTCACTCTCTATCGCTTCACTCCTTTTTGTCACCGAGGCTGAAGTTTTAACGATGAAGCGCCGCCTCAAGCTCCTCACTTCTTTTGTGTGTCGTGACAATATTTGCAGGAAAGAGTCCGAAGTCCCTTTGCTCGTCTTGCCGGGTTTGATAGAAACCAGCTTTTCACCTCAGCCTTGTTTTCTACCTGATATACACTTTTTACTCATCACCCCCCCCCCCCCCCCCCCCCCCCCCTCATATTTGCTGGGTCATGCAATGCAATACGCTCATAAGGAAACGTGGGAAGAAAGAGGTCTTTCTTCACCCAATCACGCCTGACGGCCGGCGGCCTCGGGACTTTTCTTGCATGCACAGAATTCATCCCCACGTTCCACCTGGATCAATTAGCTGTTTGCTTCACTGCTGATCTGTGCTACCATGTGGAACCACAACTCATTTTGTGAGACAGCATAGCTATGCCTTTGATTTTGGTGTCTTTTACAACAAAGCATTGTCCGTCAGTTGTAGTTTGACTTTATGTTGGTGAGCAAGAATATTCAAGTCCTAGTTATTACTGCAACATTTGTGCCCCTTAGTGTTGGATATACCCCTCTCACACTGGTCGCCCAGACACCCAAATGTTTCTGTCTAAAGTTGGAAGCTGTTCGATTGCGATGCACCTACAATTGTTTTTCAATTTTAAGATGTTACGTCTGCATGACAGAACTAAGCTTTCTCACTTGACACCTCTCTGATATAATGAGCAGCCTCTGGTCTGAATCACAGATTTCAATGGGCTGTATTCTCCATATGTTTCTATAATTACCTGTGGTAAAACCACAATATGCTGTATTCCATTGTGCATTTGCGAACTATTATCACAAGACTGTGACTCAACAGTATTTAATACAGTGCAAATGTACACAAAATAAGCACTTTCATAACAAACCCCCTTATTATCTAATCTGGACGCTTAATAACAACAGCAAAAACAACAACAACAACAATAATTGGATTAGAAGTTTTACCCATAGTTACAGACAGTTAAATTATATGTAAATACATTATAAAAACTATGGTACTTCATTTGATAAGATATTATGTGTATTAGAAGATGATTATAAGAAACCATATTACCACAAATACCAGTGATTCCTCATTTTCTTGTGCGGATGTTACTCTTTTATTTTTCTGCATCTTAGAGAACAAAACAAAAAAAACATTTCATACTTGGTATTTGCAGCCCTAAGAAATACACAGGACACATTATACTAAATTTTAAGATGCAACACTGGCAAGGTAAAGAGGTGGGTTAAACAGTGAGTTCCTTGTTGTTGTTGTTTTCCTCTTTTCTGTTTTAGTTGTTGGTGCATTTATGATGTTGAAGCACCAGTGACATGTTGATGGAAAAAATCACCCCCTGGTAAAGTT
>JAFBJT010109997.1:15510-29204 GCA_016785325.1 Chascanopsetta lugubris | reverse complement strand
GAATTCATTTATTTAAAAAAAAAATATATATATATATATATATATATATGTATATATATAATCTACTAGTTCATACAAATACCATTGCTGTTAGTGTGGTCAGTTCCCACTTGGCTCTCACACTTGTTGCTTAGTAACTTCAAAAAGTGCCTGAGCAAAAAAACAACAGACCCTATATGGGTGTTGATATCAGTACAGACAATGATTGTCACAAAGTGTCAATCATAGCAGATCGTGTAACCTCGCACTGGGACGGAAGAACCCATGTCGGAATTCGGAGGGGAGATGCAAAATGCCTCCAACTTGACCTCTTCCACTCCATCCCAGTTTCACTTAGGGCTGCAGCAACTGTGAGATGCATTTAGATGCCCTTTGGTGCATCAGATGTAGCGGTTCAGAATTCATGTACACTTGGTATGAAACCTCCACATGCTCATCTGTGCCTCTGCTGGGAGGTTTAGAGTAAACAGAGTCATGTTGCAACAGAGCAGCAATGTGTTAGAACCTCTCTAGCTGAGTTGATGCACATGTGTTGTGGACGATGCCCGATGTTGATCTGCTGTCTGTTGAAAATGGAAAATGAGATTGTCTCACTCAGTGTGTGATATGTCCCACCCAAAAGTCTCACAGCGAGAGTGAACTAGAAGAATATCCTCACCCTGATTTCCCACAGAAGAAGATGTTTTTGTTTTATGATAAATCTCCCACTTGTGAGTCATAACTCGTGGAGGTTGTGGATTTATGTGATTCCACGCAAATACCACATGCTGTGTTCGCAGCCCCACACCCCTGTCCACTTTCCAATTTGGACCTGAAGAAGCGCGACTCGATGCGATCGTTCTTTTGTGATGCCCTTAAAGCCAGCTGAGTCCAGCTGTGCCATGTAGTGTAACTTAATGGACTTCAATTACCTTAGCAACAGGCAAAGCACATTCAACACCCTTAGGAAAACCAACACAGGTTGGTTTCCTCCTACAGCGAGGAAACATGCTCTGTCTGTGAGGACCGTTGAGGGGAAATGTACATTCTAACTGACTCTCGAGCAGCACAGTCAGTGTAGGAGCTCGGCCTACTGAGCTCTCACGTTTGGGTTTTAATGGCTCCTGGGGTTGGGCCAGAGTTGATAATGGAAACGTTTTGACTCCACTTTCTCACAAACTGAGCTGAAGTGAAATCCTCAAAAGGTAGATCGCAGTTTAGGTTGTCATTTGGACCTAACCGTTGCTTTGGTTCAAGTTGATGGAGTTAGACATAAGTGATGCAACAATTAATCGATTATCAAAGTAGTTGGCAAATCAGTTTGTAATTGATAAATGACATATGTTGAAAAGTGCAACAAACATATCCTGAAGTGGGGGCAGTAATCTAATAAAATAGAAAAAAACCACTGTATTTGCTTTGTTTCGATCAGTTGAGTAATCCAGCAAATATCCACACATTGTCAAAAGAACTGTCACGTAGTCAGCATTGGATTTGCAGGAAGGAATGATAAAGATCATTGATTCTCAACTGGTGGGTCAGGACCCAAAAGTGAGTCACAGACCCGTTTTCAGTGGGTTGTGGGCCTTTATCTGGGGGAACTTTAACTGAGTGTAAAAAGGGATGTTTCCTCTCCAGTATCGCCACCTGCCGGTTGTTTTTGTTTATCATTAAACATGTTTATTCTGTATTATCTCCGATTGAAACTCCTCAATCTTGTCATTGAATACACTTAAGTAGTTGATCCTTGATTTGGGTTGTGGCCCATCATGAGGCGGTGATGGTGGGTCTCGAACCCAGACCAGTTGAGAACCACTGATGTAGATTCTAAAATACTCGTATTGTGTTTCAGCTCACTGCCAGCAGTGTCGAATCCAGCGCTGCAATGCGGAGTACGTGGCTTCTACCTCGCCCTCTAGTGGTCTGCAGGAGGATGTGGCTCCGGACGTGGACTACTGCATCGCTCTGCGTGCCTACTCCCTGTGCACCCGCCGCCAGGCACGCAGCTGCAGGGGAGACTTAGTTTACCACTCGGCCGTCATCAACATTAAGGAGCTATTCTCTCAGCACAACTGCTCCAGCGACGGGCCCACCTCGTCCGCCAAGGTGCCCAGTACGTCGCGGCCGGCGGTGTCGGAGCTGTGTGACTACGAGAGCCGCGTCCTGGTGTCGGACTCGGCCGGGAAGCATAAGAAATACGCCCACTGTGGATTATTCGGGGACCCACATCTACGGACTTTCCGAGACGAGTTTCAGACGTGCAAGGTGGAGGGGGCGTGGCCTCTGATCGACAACCGCTTCCTGTCAGTGCAGGTGACCAACGTGCCTGTTGTCCTGGGCTCCAGCGCCACAGCAACCAGCAAGGTGAGGATCAGTGCAGAACAGAGTCCACAACTCTGGGAAGAAAATGGAACAGTGTTCTTTTGCAACTCCTGCCATGTTTACTTGTTGGGTGTCAACCAAAACAGGCTATTTTTTTTGAAGCCATGAAGCTTTTAGTCTATTCCATATTTCAATTTATGTAGAAAACCTTATGAAAATCTTTCAACCTGTAAATCATCTCTTTGTCTCCCCCTCTGAAGGTGAAGGTGAAAGTGTGTTTCAGGTTTTAATATATGATTCAATGCACAATGAGTCGAAAACTAGCACTTTTGTCCCACCGACCACTTACTTCCACTCTAGAAATGAGCGCTACCATCACACTAACTGCAATTCTAATGACTTCTTTATATGAGCTGGGCCCCTTTTTTTTCAGTGTGAGCTTGCAAGCTCAAGCGTTGCCATAAAGTATCAAACATGTGAAGTTAATCGTCATTCCATGGTGCCTCTCAAGCCTCCAGCATTCCTCTTGTCTCAGAGCTCCTTCAGATCTGCGAGGGGGGAAAAAGAGAAAGGAGGGGAGTCTTTCAGTGGTGTTGAATCACAGACATGCTTGAGCGCTCTACCTTTAACACATGGGTGGTCATATGGTAGTGATTAACGCTCGCTCAAACATTTTCCTCCACCGCCACGATCTGGAATGTTTTTTTCACTCCTCTGCTCAAACAATTTGGGCAGGAGGGGAGGGGGACTTTTTGTGTAAATATGGAATAAGGTGGACAAATTAAGGATTAATTAAACAACCAATATTTTTCTTAAATTCTCTTCATTTCAATTGTGGAACTTTACAACTGTGAAGTCTGTTATTGAAACCTTTTATAGCTTTATCTGGCATATCTCATCACCAGATAAGGATCATTAAGTTAGATATGATTGGATGATAAGAGTAGATAGTAATAATAGCTAGGTAAGATGATGAACTGAGTTATATCTCATAGCATAGTCGTCTGTGCCAGACGCCTCATGGACCTGTTGTTTTGAACAGCCAGACTCTGGACAGGAAATCATCCATCAAATACTGTACAGTATCCTCGCAAGTGTAAACGCAACCACAGTCACCGCTTTGTCAAGATGTTTGAAAGAAACAGCGGCCAGACCCCAATTTCTCAAAAGCTCAGCTGGAATACAAATCACAGTCACTGGTTCAAAAAAAAGAGCTAGCAGTGCTGGTAAAGGGAAAGTGATGGAGGATGTTAAGAGAATCGATGTGGTTATGAAACCGTTAGTTTGATCAAGAATTCAAGGACACCCCCAGCAGAGGCACTGCTGTTGTTTTTAGTGTTAAGTCATGTTTTTTGTAAGTGTCAAAGGGTGATAATAGAGACCATGCAGTGGTTTTATGTGGGGACTTCTCTTTGGTAGGTTGCTAAGCAACACTGACGACATTTGCCCCAATACTTTGCTAGAATTCTGAATTAATTAGACCTAAGATTGCGAAAACACAGTGCAAAAACAAGAGAGGGCCAGTGGCATTCACCTCCAGCTTTTTAAATGAGTCAGGTCCTGCTGCCACCTTGTGGTTGTAATTGTTGCCGCGCTTATTCTGAATTTATTTAGGGACCTCTAAGGTTCCATTACATTGTGCTAAATTGATGACTAATTCCAAAACCTTATATGTAAATAGGACAACAAAGTTAAAAATGAGTTAAAATCTGTAAGATTTTGGTCATTTTGATCATTTTTGTCACTTCTAAAAATATTACAAAACAATTCCATGCTGACATTTTCATGAATTTATAAACCATTATCCTAAAATGGGCTCACGAATGTATATTTACATTAGGAGGGGGGTCCTCTCTTTGGAGGCCGCCATGTTTTTACAGCAGTAAAAGTGGATGTACTAAACATCTTTTGAGCTTTAATGACAACTGAAGTCGACCATAGGTTCTCCTGCATGTTCAGAAGGGTGAGGGTGAGGTGTTGGATACAATTTGCAACTTCACCTCTAGATGTCACCAGATCTCACACACTGCACCTTTTAATGCAAGTCTTGCATTTCTTTGTCTGTTTCAGATCACAGTTATCTTCAAGTCCTACCATGGCTGCACGGATCAGAAGGTCTACCAGGCCACCACCGAGGATCTCCCGCTGGCCTTTCAGGATGGCACGCGCAGCGGCGGCGAGAGCGGCAGCCTGACCATCGCTGAGCGGGGTGGCTCCGGGGTGGGCCGCCAGGTGAAGATTCAGGCTCGCTACATCGGCACGTCCATAATCATCCGGCGCGTCGGCAGCTACCTGACCTTCGCCATCCGCATGCCAGAGGACACTCTGGACTTTTCCGAGGACAGCGGCGGCCTGCAGCTCTGCCTGCACGGCTGCCCGCGCAACGAGCTCATCAAAGAGCACCGGCTGGGCCGCCAGAGCCAGCAGCCCAGCTCGCAGGGCACCAACATGGAGCTGGGCCCCCTGCGGCCCCCGCACCAAGTCTACACGGTGGAGCGGGCCACGGCCAAGTGTAGAAAGACTCTGCAGGTGGAGGACGTGTACTTCCAGTCCTGCGTGTTTGACTTGCTGACCACAGGAGACCCCGAGTTCTCCATGGCAGCGTACGGCGCGCTGGAGGACTTAAAGGCGCTGCCGCCAAGTAAACTGAAGCAGAACCCGCCGAGGACTATTCGTCCTTACAACCACGGGATGTCACACAGGGTGGGCGACGCCCCCCTGCTGCCACTTCTCCTCATTGTTCTGCTGCTTCTGTAAAAAATAATTAAATGTAAATGATTATTATTAAAAAAGAGCGTGGAAGTAAGTGGAAGCATTATCAGCTTGAGGAAAGAGTGATTAGAGCTCATATATTTATATATATATGTGCATTTCTTTTATTTTTTGTGAATTTTTGAATGTTTTCTATTTTTATCATTTGAAGGATTTCACACTCGGATAAATGACATTTGTTCCCACGTCACATGTCCTGTGAATTAATACACAGATCACGTCATCTGGAATCAAAACAAACATGTACAGTGTCCTTCACTATTCATTGGTTCACATCAGTATCTCATAAACTTTGGCTGACCTCAAGGCGGAAGAACAGAATTGAGTGTTTTGTAAATATTTCATGTTCACTGCGAACATGTATGACCTCCAAACTCCACCCTGTGTGCGGCAGCATCTATAATTCCATGAAAGTGAAGCAGCACCACTCGGCCTCTATATCCTGTAATAATAATCCAATAATATCAATAGCACTTACAGGTTTTAACAGAACGTTTTGTGTATTAAAGTGTTGTTTCTCTGTTTGTTGCAGCCAGTTGTGTTGGAAAGCAGCATGTTAAGTACACAGGATCCAACAACTGTATGTAAAAACTACCTATACATAACATAACATGTGGGCGCCTTCATCTTCACCTGTGAAACACTCCTCTTCAAGCTGTTTGTCCTCCCCCCACAAATCCTTATATAATAATATATTAAAAGAGTGTATATATGTGTTTTATATTGTGTACATTTTACTGTGTATAGATGTTTTAACTGTAATATGTTTCACATTGGTTTTGTTTAGTAGGTTATTTTTGAGACATTGTAAGAAAAGTACACTAATATGTGTTATTGTGATGTATCTATCATTTTCTGTATTAAAGAGTTGGACACCCTGAACCCTGATCTCATTCTTTTGATCATTTTAAGATACAGTATATGTGATTTGTTTAAGTTGGATTTGGCACAACACACACTGCAAGTAAAATTAATCCAAAAGTTTAGAAATAAGTTGCGTGTTAACATTTCCAGGTTCCTCATTGCAAAGGCACCTAGGCCTGAAACTAGATCTGCGTTTATAATATAAACCTACAAGACTCAAAATAAACTTGTTACACAAAATAAGACAACCCACATGACTAAAAATATTACAAAACAATTATATCCAGACATTTAAATGAAATTATCATCAAATATTGTATTGTTTTTCCACTACCCTTCATTAATGTATATTTAATTTCTCTTTAATATCTCAGAGTGGACATACTAAACATTTATTGAGTTGTAATGTCAACTGAAGTCTATCATAGGTTCCCCTGCATGTTCAAAAGGGTGAGGGGATGGATGCAACATGCAACTTCACCACTAGATGTCACCAAATCTTACACACTGCACCTTTAAGCCATTTATATTCTTTTTAGATTTTTTTCAGCTTTTCTTTAATAGTGGATCATCATGAACACACCCACTCCCACCAGAGTGTCTGTCCTGTTGTTTCCTCGCATGGTCGAACGAATATATTACATTGAGTCTTTCACTATGCTGTGTCTCATGCATCATCACACACAGAATATCAGGAGACTATCCATCGTTCAGTACCTCTCTTAAAGTGGCTATAAAGTTGAATTGTACGCAGTGTCTGATTTTGAGTCTGTAATATCACATGTGTCCTGGTGGGGTCCTCAGTTCACTGAGTGTGACAGCTCACACACACAGAGCTGCAGCTTCAAGGACCCACAGTGTTACTCCCAGTCCCCCTGTGCACATGCTACATGTGAGTGCTGAGCTGGCTGCTGACTGTGCTGCTGTCTGCCAGATCACTGCACGGCTCCAAATAGGATTTAAAGTGTGTGGTGTGTTAACCAGGTTAGAGTCAACAAGAACAACACCCACTGGTGCTCTGCACTGTACACTGGAAAGTGGAGAGAGAGGGTGGGGTGTGTGGGGTGGGGTGTTTATGTGTGTGTGTGTGTGTGTGGGGGGGGGTGGGTGTGTGTGTGTGGGGGGGGGGGGGGTAGCTTATTCAGAAACACAGTCAAAAAAGCTCAGGTTGCTCCTGTTGCACACATCAAGATGTAATGCTCAGATTTCAGTGGGTTTACTAAAGGTGCAGGGTGTAAGATTTGGTGACCTCTAGAGGCGAAGTTGCATGTTGTATCCATCACCTCAGCCTCACCCATCTGCAGGAGAGCCTATGGTAGACTTCAGTTGTCATTGAAACTAAAAATATGGTTAGTATGTTCACTTTGGGCTACTGTAAAAACATGGCAGCCCCTGTAGAGAGGACCCGCTCCGCATGTAAATACATTTATGGGCTCATTTAAGGGTGAATATCAACCTGTAAAAATGTCAGTACATAATTGTTTTGTGGTATAAAAATGACCGAAATCTTACACACTGCACCTTTAAATTTCAATTCCTCCGGTCGTCTCTCTAACAGTTTTAATGTCGGCACCAAAGTGAAGTTAATCCTCCAACACTTGATCATCAAGTCTGTGCTCATCAAGTCTCTGCAGCTCATTTAAGTGTAAGGAACATCTCACATTAAGACAGCCATCAATCTGCCCATTATCAATCAAGGAGAGGACTCACACACCACTATCTATTTATCTTGCCAAGTGCTCTATTAATATCAAATTAATTTCCCCGTCGAGAGTATCAATCACTCACTCTTTTTTTTTTTTCTCCTCTCAACTCATTAGCGTGGAAATTGTCCTTTGTTTACGGGGGAAAGTCAAGACAGGACGGATCCAAACAAACCTGACCCGTCCACAGTCTAAAGAGGTTTGAGGATGTTGTGTTGCCCCTAAAACAGTCACAAATGACCTAAAATCATCACGAGCACTGGTTGTATGTAAAAGAAACAAGGTGGAATGAGCTTGTTAGTTTGTCAGGATGTATGTTCTCATACAACGCCACACATTCTTTTAAAGGTACCATGTGCAGGATTCAGTGATGTGTTTGGTTACCTCAGCCTCCTGTTCCAAGCCAGTGAGAGAGTCTGAGGGAGCCTTCAGTTGTTGTTAGAACTCATTGAGTTTGTTCATTGTGGGCTACTGTAAGAACATGGTGGGGCAACATGGCAACCTCACTGGATACCAATATGAGCAAAAAGCTTGTCATTTTCATATATGCAATACATCATCATCAACAACAACAACAACAACAATAATAATAATAATAATAATAATAATAATACAAACAAATAATACAAACATATGATGATAAAAACATCATTTTTTTCCAAAATGCTGATAAGAATATTAACATTTTTACCTAAACTTGAAACCTTTAAAGGTGCAGTGTGTCATTTTTGTCACATCTAAAGATATTACAAAACAATTACATACTCACATTTTCATGAATTTATCCTAAAATCAGCCAATTAATGTATATTGTAGCCCAGAGTGGACATACCTAACATTTTCTGAGTTTGAATGACAACTGAAGTCTGCCATAGTGAGGTTGAAGTGATGGATACAACATGCAACTTCGCCTCTAGATGTCATCAAATCTTATACACGGCACAATTAAAGGGGACCTATTGTGGTTTTCCTCACTTTTGGATTAAAGGCTCCGAAGGCTCGGTATCTCGAAAAACTGAGCCAAATCGGTGGAATTGATCCATACGAGCACTGCGACTGGACAAGAGATTTAAATGACCCGAGCTCAGCTTGTCCTCTATATCGTCAATGCAGTTATTATACCGGTGAAGAATTGATTCTTTAAGGGCTCATGGACAAACACACTTTGGGTTGGCAAAAGACCTCTGAATGTTCCGTGTCAAAGAGAAGACCGTCGTCATTTCCGAGGTAAACAACACTCTTTGACCTCACCGTGTCCCACGGTGCTGCTTGTTTGTTTGCTTTTGACCAACATGTGTTAGTGTCTGCTGGACACGTTTGTTTCAAACAAACTATATTTCAAGCCTGGAATCCGCTCTGATTACCTTTGAACTAAGCAGTCTAATATCTCTATCTAAGTACTCTCGTATTCCGGTTCAGATTCTGATGAGCTACGCTCACACACACACACACACACACAGATCTCAGGTTTTTACATAGCAGCAGATGTGAGGGAAACGTGTCGTGGGTCCTGAGCGCCGCCGCTCCGCTCACCTCTCAGGTTGTGTGGGCGGGGCCTGGAAGCGCGCTCCGCTCCGAGCTGGTGCCGCACGTCTGTCCCGTGTTGGTTTATGGACGCGTGGCGACATAAGTGATTCCAGGCGTGTGTGGTGGAGTCGTGACGCACGTGCAGCTCGAGTGTGATGTTGTTGTTAAACCTTAATGTGTGGGAAGGTGGAGGGGGATCGTTAGTTTTTGTGTTCTGGGCGGAAGGAGGACGGTTCTCCGTCATCTCCCCACATTTAAAAACCTCGGTAAACTCCTGCGTTGCGCGCCGATACGAGGTCGTGCGGGAGGAGGCCGGCGTGGGCGCGTGTGGGTCACTGTTGTGCGAGCATTTCTAAGAGGAACTCACCCTCTCCCTCTTTCCTGCACAATCATTATGTCCATTAATTACCTGTGAAATGACTCTCAGGCCGAGGCGTGTCGGCAGCCAGCAGGCGATTAGAGCTGGCTCTGATCCACCGCACCAAACATCCAGGACGACGCTCGGGTACGTGTGCCGACCACAGACTGCGTATATTGATGGACGTGGCGTCCGTGACGTCACCCGTCGGTTTCGGCGGCGTCGGTGGTTTTGGTTCAAATTGTGGGCGTGTCCCTTGTCGCCATCTTGCCAAATCCTAGCTCCTGCAGGTTCATTGAAAAACGGGCAAAGAGGCGGAGCGCACGCGGAGCCGTGGGTCGGCTCGTGGGGCCGTCGCTTCATCCGCGGTACGAAACGGGTCGGCTCGGGTGTCAGTCAAGAGACCACGCCCCTAAATATGCGCAATTTCAAACATCGATAGAATCAAAATTTGCGAGTTTGAAAAAAATTCACCCCCATAAAGTTGTCATGGGAAAACATGTGACTGACTGAGACCAAAACTGGAGTTTGTACCAGACTTTAAACGTGTTTCATTCACCTCTGAAGTTGGCCATTTTAACATGGGAGTCTATGGGGGTTCGCTCCCTTTTGGAGTCAGCCCCCAGTGGTTACGATATGAACTGCACGTTCTTTCTGACCTCTGACCTCCACAGAGTGCGATTCAACCCCACTTCCTCTTGTTCCCCCCCCCCCCCCCCCCCCCCCCCCCCCCCCCCCCCCCCCCCCCCACCCACCCCCCCCCCCCCCCCACTCCATCGTTCATTCACCTCCTCTGACTGACACGTCCCATTGGATTCCAGAGTGTTTATGTTTCATGGACTCAGACTGAAGCTAAACCTGAAATATGTAACAACAGGTAAAGAGAGTGAGAGCAGGATTGAGCCACATCTAGTGGTGATGTTGCGCGTTGCAGCATGATGCCCCATGCATGTACGATGCAATAGAATCCGTTGTGATTGTCCACATGAACCAAACCAGAGTGGACTTTAGTCTCAGTGACTGTCTCCATATGCCCCGCCCCCTCCCAGCATGCATTGCAGTGAGGCCCCCAGCAGCAGTCAGCATCCTCTCAGTGAATGAGCAGGTGGAGAGTCTATTCAGTGCAGACTGACCTCCACAGAGTGGGATTCAACCCCACTTCCTCTTGTTGCTTCTCACCACGCTGGCCCCGCCCCCCCTCCACCCCTCCCCCCCCCCCCCCCACATACCCCCCCGACCCCTCCACCTAACCCCCACCCCCCTCCATCGTTCATTCACCTCCTCTGACTGACACGTCCCATCAATGTGCTTTTTGTTTCTGCCAGAGAAGTTTCTCCCTGTGTGTGTGTGTGTGTGTGTGTGTGTGTGTGTGTGTGTGTGTGTTGTTTACCTCTCTTGGCGGTTTTCTCTCCCGCTCACTTTCTCTCTGGGCGTTTCTCCTCCGGCAGGGTGAAGACATCTGAGACGCTTCACTGATTCCAGTCCGTCTCTACATGTGTCCCTGTGTCTGTCCCCTCGCCCGTCTCTACATGTGTCCCTGTGTCTGTCCCCTCGCCCGTCTCTACATGTGTCCCTGTGTCTGTCCCCTCGGCCGTCTCTACATGTGTCCCTGTGTCTGTGCCCTCGCCCGTCTCTACATGTGTCCCTGTGTCTGTCCCCTCGCCCGTCTCTACATGTGTCCCCGTGTCTGTGCCCATCTCCTCGTCCTTCATTCTGTCCTCCTGGGGATTGAGATGTTTCCTTAATCTGACGTCACTTCTTCTGTTTCATGTTCAAAACCATTAAGGGCATGTTCCCACTTCATTCCCCTCCTGGATGAGATTCTGTAGTGGAGGTTCAGGATGGAGGAGAGTAGACAAGTGAAGTTGGTGTGTGTGTGTGTGTGTGTGTGTGTGTGTGTGTGTGTGTGTGTGTGTGCGCGTGTGCGTGTGTTTGCATATGCTCATGTTTACTTCCTGTAGGATGTTGCTTTGACCCTTGAGGATGAACCTGGGGTGAGAGTGGAGGCTCTTCAGTGTATCCTGACTCTAATATGAGTGTGTGTGTGCGTGTGTGTGTGTGTGTGTGTGTGTGTGTTCCTCTTCGTTCTTCCTCGCCCACCTCTTCTTCTTCTCCCTCTTCTTCCTCTTCCTCTTCTTCCTCTACATTCCTCCCTCCCTCCATCTCCTCCTCCTCTCCTGTCAGCACCTCCCTGCCAGGAAAAATAAACTTGACCCCTGCATTCTGGCAAGATGTGACCTCTGCACCTCCGCGACCCCTGAACACACACAGACAACACACACACACACACACACACACTCCCAGTCCTTCCACTTCCCTCTCTCCGTCCCTTCGTCAGAACCTCTCCTCTCTGACAGAGACCTGATCACTCTCAGTTTCCCCCAAATCACATTTTCACCCTTTTAGATATTTTTAAGTGCATTTACGCGTGGTGGGGCGGGGGGGGGGCGAGGGGGGGTTCCTGTGAGTAAAGTGCTTTCAGGTCATCTAAACGACACTGGACACATACAACCTGATTTAAACCTCATTTCAGAATGAGGTTGGATTTCTGACTGATTGAGTTTCGGCGGTTCATCTGACCTCTGACCCTCTCGCTGCACCAGGTCAGATCAGATCAGAACCCTTCAGTGTGGCCTGCTCTTCTTAGCTTCATCACGTCACGAGTGAACAAGTGAATATTATGAATCATGTCAGGTGACGGCAGTTGTGCAGTAGAGGAGGTGATGGAGGTGGAAGTGGCTGAGGAGTGTGGAGCAGCAGCAGCAGCAGCAGCAGCAGCAGCAGCAGCAGCAGCAGCAACACATGGTCCTAATTCCACAGCTGTGGACGGAGGGGTGGAGGGGTGGAGGGGTGGTGGCGGATGTGGGGCAGGAACAGACCTCTGCAATCTGCAGACATTAATACCTCTGTGATCGTCACACTGACTTCCACTACCAGGAAACTGCTTGTGTGTGTGTGTGTGTGTGTGTGTGTGTGTGTGTTTGTCCTCTAGGACACTAATTCTCTCTTCTTGGCTAGCACACTCAGTCTTGTCATTTTCTCCACTCTTACGAAGTTCTCACCCCCCCATCCCCTCCAAAGCACACACACACACACACACACACACACACACACACACACACACACACACACACACACACACACACACTCACAGTGAGACAGTGCAGACCATAACACTGTTTAAAGACATGTAGCAGCAGAGCAGGACACTGAGCACCAAACTTCCTGTGACTTAATGAGATCTGTTACAGTAAAACTTCCTTCCTCCTCCACCACCTCCTCCTCCTCCTCCTCCACCTCCTCCTCTCCCTTTCCTTCTCCTCTTCTTCTTCCATCCATACCACTCCTCTTCCTCTTCCTCCACCACCTTCTCCTCCTCCTCCTCCTCCTCCACCTCCTCCTCCTCCTCCTCTCCTTCTCCTCTTCTTCTTCCATCCATGCTCCTCCTCTCCTCCTCCTCCTCCTCCTCCCCCTCCTCCTCCTCCCCCTCCTCCTCCACTCCTCAGTAAGTGGTGTTCAGGTAGAGTCTGGTTGATCTTATCAGAGCCACAGCAGGAAGCAGTTTCCTGTGACAGGGCTCCTCACTTCCTGTGTGCTGCTCCTCCTGCTCAGCATCAAACTCCCGGCACACAGAGGAGCACAGTGGTGAACACAGGGACATTCAGTGGTGTGTTTTTCCTTCAGACAAATCCTACACACTGCACCTTTAAGGTGCTGGACGTGTAGTGATGAAACTTTCTGCCAATGGAAAAAGTTCATCTAAACCTAACACACTGAACCTTTAGTGTGAAGTACTGCAGCCTGTGTGTGTGTGTGTGAGTGTGTGTGTGTGTGTGTGAGTGTGAGTGTATGTGTGTCCACATCGTCATGGAAACCCAGTCTCCACTTTAATGGTTTTGGGAGATTGAAGGTTTCATACATCAAATGGTCGTCTGTTCCATGTCTGACTCTCAGAAAGCTACTTGTATCATAAACACACACACACACAGACTTGTGGTCTCCATCAACACACTGTCCACTGTGTGTGTGTGTGTGTGTGTAGCCGGATGAAGTCGTCCTCTGTGGGTCCACACTGAGCAGAGAGGACGTGTGTTTAAGTGTATCCTCAGACCTGGAGACAAGCTGAGAGAGAGAGAGAGAGAGAGAGAGAGAGAGAGAGAGAGAGAGGA
>JAFBJT010109996.1:0-17007 GCA_016785325.1 Chascanopsetta lugubris | reverse complement strand
TGGGCCTGGGTGAAAATGAGCCGGACACCCCTGCCCTGTGAGGTCCCTATGCCAACAGTTTGTCAGAGACGGTTGCTAAACTAACTAGAGTTGCCGGGCAGATTTCGCATAGACAGACAGCTTGATCACTTTCTCACTTGTTCTTTTTTTGGCCTGTTTTTTTTTTTTTTTTCACCTCCCATGTTGCATCCTTCTCACCGTGTAACAGATTGGGGAGGTGTTTCATTACTCACTCACTTCTTTTACCGCCACTCTTCCCAGGCAACACATACGCAACTCAATGCATAAACACATGCATGTGAAAGACACTGCACATTTATATACTATATATATACATATATATATATATATATATATATTTCTAAATCCTAAAGATAACCACACTGCACCTTCTTGAGGGAAGTGGGCTTTAGAATATGAATAAGCAAACACCCAATAAGAGGCTTTCTCTGTTCTCTGTCAGCCGTGTGAGACTGTGGCACAGCAACAATCCTGCATCCACACGATGTCTCGCCATCTTGTCCCGAGAGAGCACGCCGCCCTTTTGCACCCCTGAAAAAAGTGACTTTCTACGCCACAACATGCACAAGTCTCTTTAAATATTAATAACATCTGCCTAGTAACCAAACAGGAGCCCTCCATGGGGATGCTCCTCCAGTTATCGCCCACAAACTGGGGAAGACAAGTCAAGCCCGAGAGAGGGAGAGCGAGAGAGAGAGAGAGAGAGAGAGAGAGAGAGAGAGAGAGAGAGAGAGAGAGAGAGAGAGAGAGAGAGAGAGAGAGAGAGAGAGAGNNATTTAACGGAGGGAAAAGCAGCAGCAATGGAATTCATATATTCCCTCCTGGTCCGCAGAAGACGGATCAAAACGTCGATTGATAATCTGCCTCCCCCCGGCCCCGCCCCCGCCCCCCCTCTGCCTTCACCCCCACCCCCCCCGTCCCTTGGTATATATACATAAGTGGAAATCCTCTTGTGATCACTGAGCACCTGCAGGGTTGAGTGAGGAGCGAGGCTTATGAGCGTTTCTTCTGCGAGCCCGACACTGCAGAGGGCTGCAGCTTTAAAGACGGTTATCTGCTCTGAGAAATATCTCCCAGCTTTAAAGAGGAGGGTGTTTTTCCTCTAGACTTTATTTCTCACCGACAAAATAAGTCAGAGAAACATGTTTGAGGACGGGAGGAGGGGGGTGGGGGGGGGGGGGGGGGGGGGGGGGGGGGGGGGGGGGGTTCATCCAGCTGGCATGGGAGGAACGCGACCGAGGGGTTAAAGATTTGATGACATCCAGAGGCGAAAGTGCACGTTGTGTCCATCACCTCACGCTTCTGAACACGCAGGAGAAAATATGGTCGACTTCAGCTGTCATCAAAACTCAAAAGATCAAAAGAGTATGTCTGGGCTACTGTAAAAACACGGTGGCCCCCGCAGAAAGGACCCCCTCATCAGGTAAATATGTATTCATCGAGGTCATTTAATGGGAAGAAACTAAAACATTGCGGTGATTATAAATTCGTGAAAATGTCAGTATCTAATTGTTTTGTAGCATTTCTAAGTGACAAAAATGACCGAAATCTTACACACTGCACCTTTAATGGATTATTTGGGCAGAAGAGACGTCTGAATGAAATAGATTTCCAGTCGTGACTCTTAAGGCTTGGGATCTCACACAAACACGTGCTCACAGGCGACAAACAACGACGGAGGAGGCCGATATAAAAAACGTAAATACAAATGAAAGGTGCGGCTCAGTCTGGCGCTTAACTGTGGTTGATCCTCACTGTAAAACAGACCCGACTGTGTTTGTACTGGGCAACTTCCAAGTGTGAATGTGTTTAACTGCACGTGTGAAGCCGAGTTCACCGACTGTGCTCATTGAGAATCTGGCTTCATCCTCCTCCTCCTCCTCCTCCTCCTCCTCCTCCTCCGCTTTAGAACACGTCAAAGTACAGGAGTGAGGCTGAGTCATTCTCCGACTCAGCATAAACGTGAGACAGCAGCGGTTGTGTAGCTGTAGCATCAGCGCGCGAGCGGCATACAAACGACGAGGTCCCGGTTCTAATTCGTTTCGGGGCTGGCTATCAGGCAGGAGAATAAGACGACGGCGGTGGGGGGGGGGGGGGGGGGGGGGGGGGGGGGGGGGGGGGGGGGGGGGGGGGGGGGGGGGGGGGGGGGGGGGGGGGGGGGGGGTTGGAGACCGACTGCAGCAATGACTTGCATTTCTATGAAGGTTTAGCATAAACCGGCACTCGGCGCCCAACAAGTGGAACTGATGCCGTGTGGGGTCTGGCAGGGTGGGCCTTGGAGGCAGAAAAAGGAGCTCGTGTATTAGCATTCTGCCGAGGAGCAGATGGAGGGTCTGTCATCCATATGCATGAGGTGGGGCGGCTGCCAGCCTATCACCTTGACCCTTGCTGTGGGACTGTGACCTTGGCACTCAATGGGAGAGAATGGGAGACCAGTCTGAGCTGCCACAGTCACAGCTGTGGTGGGGGGGTGGGGGGGCGAGTCACATGACATGGTGTTTGAGTCTGTGGAGGAATGCTGACACCTGCCTGCATGGCCACATGGAATCCATGCTGGTAAATGATGGATGGAGGTGGGAGGAGGAGGAGGAGGAGGAGGAGGAGGAGGAGGAGGAGGAGGAGGAGGGGAAGATTGAAGAAGATTATTGGATTTTTAGTGAAGAACTCTGAACAGACTGATGAAGACGATGATGATGGATCTTCATCTTCTCTTTGGCCTCTGCCCTACTCTTCATTTTTCCTCATCCCCCACTGATTCATCCTCATTCTGCATCCCCAACACACACTCACACCCCCACACACACCCCCACCCACCCCCCCACCCCATGCCCAGATAGATGCGAGCTGCTGTCGTGCATTTGGATCCTGCACGGATCATTTACTGCCCTGATGGGGAGGAGGATCTGTGGACCTCGCATTTCGAGTCCAAACTAATGACATTCAGCTGTGTCACGATCCACAAACTGAGCTCGGTGTGACTTCATCTTGTCAGGTACAAGTCTCAAGATGGCCACATTTTGGATTACAGGTATTTCATTCAGCTCCGTGTTGATGTACCTATGAATGGTGAATTTGTCTGTGGAGTAAATAAACAAATGAAATTGTGAGATCGAGAGAAGTTAGACTAAATTTCTTATCTGATTACCCTCACCTGTCCTCCGGTGCTCCCTGCCTCCGACCTACTTAAGCTCCCCTCTCACTTCCACTCATCGCCGGATTGTCTTGCACTCATGTCAAGCTCTCCAGCATTTACCTCTCGTTGTATTCTTGTGTTCTCGACCCTTGACTGTCCCCGGACTTTGCCTTTGTCTCCTTGTGGATAATCGCCTTGCGTATCGAACCCCGTCTGTTCCTGGTTCCCGATTCTGCCTGCTCCCTACAACCTGACTGCTTACCAACCTGTGTACCAAACCCCGGACCGAATAAACCTGAGCTAATCTTTATCTGTCACTGTGTGGTCGTGCGCTTGGGTCTCCAGTTCAGTACGTTACAGTGCAATCTGGCCAACATGGATCCAGCCCACCCCAACGTCGTATTCGCGGCACTCCAGACACAGCAACTACAGACGCTGACGGCGCAGCAGCAAACCTTCCGCTTGGGCCTGGACCAACAAGTCACCAACCTGTGCGTCCAGATGCAGCAGCTGATGGCGGCGGTTCGTCCCAAAGCGAGCGCTCCGCGGCTCCCTCCGCCGACCACGCCGGCTCCCAGTCCTTCTCCGGAGGCGGAGACGACTCCAAAGCGTTCCTGACTCAATGCAGCCAGCTGCCTTCCGCACCGAAGAGGCAAGAGTGGCCATCGATCTCCTGCCAGGCTCTTCACCTTCCCGGGGTCGCCTCTACTCCCGTTCCTCTCCGGAGAGGAGGGCGTACATTGGAGGAATACATTCAACAGTCCCTCCGCGCTGGAATAATTCGGCCTTCGTCACCTCCGGCAGGGGCTGGATTCTTCTCCGTGTCGAAGAAAGATGGCTCCATTCGCCCCTGCATAGACTGCAGAGGACTGAATGATATAACAGTTAAGAACCGCTATCCCCTCCCCTTGATTAACTCTGTGTTTGAACTGTTGCAAAGGTCGTCACCAAGTTAGAGCTCTGCAATGCTCATCACTTGGTGAGAATCCAGGAGGGGGACGGGTGGAAGACAGTCTTCAGCACTCCTAGCGGCCATTATGAATATCTTGTAATGCCATTCGGTCTCACGAGCGCTCCAGCTGTCTTCCAGAAGATGACTAACGAGGTACTCCATGATTTTTTTTTTTACCTTTTTGTATTTGTTTACCTAGACGCCATTCTTATCTTTTCTCCGAACCTCGAGCTCCATACTGGGCACGTTAGATCTGTTCTCAAGAGACTTCTTGCCAATCATCTTTTATGGTAAGGCTGAAAGAAGTGACTTTCACGTGACTTTCACGTCTCTTTTCTAGGTTTTGTAGTTTCTGAGGGAGCAGTCAAAATGGACTCTGACAAGATTAAGGCAGTAATCGATTGGCCAACCCCTTCCTGCTGTAAAGATGTGCTAAGATTCCTCGGGTTTGCCCATTTTTACCGCCGCTTCGTTCGTGGCTTTAGCTCCATAGCGGCGCCATTTCACGCTCTTACCTCCGCTAAAACCCATTTCCCATGGAGTCTGGCCGCCGCCGAGGCCCTTCAGAAACGTACGACTTTGTTTTCATCCGCCCCGATCCTCACCTTACCTGACCCCTCTCTTTACAGACTGTCGTGGAGGTCGGTGCCGCCGACTCCGGTGTCTTGTCCCAGTGCTCTCCCTGTGATAATAAGACCCATCCTTGTGCACGCTTCTCTCGTAAACCCACCCCCGCGAATGCAACTACGATGTTGGTCATCGCGAACTCCTCGCCATTCGAGTTGACATTTGCTTGGATGCTAAGAAGCTCGCCCCCCAGGTTCGTCGGCCCCTTGCCCACGTCCAGAGTCGTCAGCCCTGCTGCAGTTCGGCTCCGCCTCCCATCCTCCATGACGATCTGTGTGGTTGAGCGCTTGGCTCTCCAGTCCAGTACGTTACAGCCACTTGGGGCTGGCTACAAAAGTGAGTCAATCCCCATAGACTGTCATCTTGAAATGATTAACTTTTTTAATTCAACATTGTTACTGCCTTATTTTTTACCCCATCAAAGTTTGAAGTGATGCAAAATTAGGCACGCCTCTTTTGTGACACCGAGGCCGACCAGGCAGTTCCCCGTCTCCACCTGTGCTCCGCCTCTTTTGCATGAACCAGGAAGTAGGAGGAGTTGAACCGGAGTGAATCGCCAACCACGAGCCTCATAAGCAATTTGCAGAAACCCATGGGTGACGTCACGGACGCCACGTCCACCTTTGTTTACAGTCAACCTGTTTTTCAGTTTAAATCTCAACACTAACAGTAACTAGGTCATGTCTCATCTCACAAAGAGCTGCTGCACAATCAACAACAGGAGCCATTTGGAAAAGTTCAGAAACACCCGGAGAAACACGGAGTATATACACTTTATCTACGTGCATCTCCAGAGATCTGCAGTACGTGATTAATGAAGACTTACAGTTAAGTCAGACACGCTCATATGGGATCTACCGCTGTATATGCTCTCCTCTCCTGATTCGCACACTTGACTTTACCTAACTGCTGCACTACATCACTGCTGGGACAGAATGTGTCATTATTCCCAGTGCAGACGCTGACGACACATTAGTCACTGTAACAGAGGCAGTCCCATGTGGAAGGAGGGAGTGTTCCTGCATGTGGGTGCATCCATAGCTGGGGAAAGGAGGGCGCAAAGTGTGTGTGTGTGTGTGTGTGTGTGTGTGTGTCTGACGTGTGTGCCCATATGCAAAGACAGAATTGGATTGACTGCACCCAAACACCTTTTCATTTCTGGAATCACCTGCACACTTAGTTGTAATCATCTCGTTTTCTACCAGCACAAGCTCCATTAATTAAAGCTCCCACACAGTTGTGTGACAAATAGGATTGTCAGTGTCTGCATCCAGCGGGAGGTCTGAGTGTGTGTGTGTCTGTGTGTGTGTGTGTGTGTGTGTGTGTCACCTCCCACGACTGGTGCAGCTCATCTCCTGGCAGCCTCAGGTGTCTGTGCATAATGAAAATATTGAATAAAGCCATCAGAGGGGGGAATATTGATATTTCTCACTTAGAGGCCACAATTTAATCAAAGGACAGAGCTTCCTGTGAAACATTCAATTAAAAAGCGCTGATCGAATTAAACGTTGCGACGGTGACGTCAAGATGCTGTAACACAGATGCTGTAACAGAAGTTGTGCAACGTTAATTTGCACCACAGCCTTAATACATTTCATTTGACCGTGTACTACGTGTGTACGACCGCGCTTCATTTGATTTCCCATATGTCAGTGCGAGGCAGACAAACAGTCTGTACATTCAGTTTCTAGGTTTATGCAGATCAAAGACAATCTACAATGTTAGATTGTATTGGTGGTTTGATCCTTATAAATAATACATACGTAATGATACAAACATAAAGATAAACAAATACATGGTTAAATGTCCCTATTCCGGACCTTTTTTCTATTTAAGGTGTATTTTAAATTGGATTTTAAAGCGAGGGAGAATGAGTGAGGGGGCGGGGACAGGGGGGGGGGCCCGGGGGGTGGTCACTATTGAATGTGCTGTTCCCACGCTTCTCATCCTGATAATGATCTTTTTTTTTTTAAATCTGTATACTAGCGCTTTTTGAGGAAACGGTGCTGTTGAGGTTGGATCTGTGTAGAGTTGATATTCTGAAGACGAGCAGTTTGAACCTGTGCTGGTGTCGCTCCCCGCGGTCGATAATATGACAGTATAGCGTCCAAGGACACACACGAGAGAGCTGCGGCGTTAGCGCTGAGGAAAGCGATCGCACACACACACACACACACACACACACACGCACACGCACACATTCTGTGAGCTCAATGATAATCAATACTATCACTGTCAGCTCCTCGTCACCTGAGGGAAGGACACAGTCTGTTCACTGTACTTCAACACGTGCAAAGTCACTGTTCCCCTGCAAGTATGAGCTGTGTTTGAATGAGAGGCGACGCGCAAAGTGTTAACAACAGTCAAGTGAAGCCAGGTTCCAGGCATGAAGTTGGTTTGTGACAAGAGAGCTAACTTCCATCTGCCATTACTGACTTTCGATGGAGTTCACTTTTAAGAACAACAGGAAATTCATTCATTAACAGGTACATTATGAAAGATTTAGACAATATTTTCCTTGAGTCTATACTGAGTTTAAAGGTGCAGTGTGTACGATTTGGTGACCTCTAGTGGTGAAGCTGCATGTTGCATCTGTCGCCTCACCCTCACCCCTCTGAACATGGAAGTCGCTGTCTTTGAATCTGAAAAGATGTTTAGTAAGTCCCTTATGGGCTACTGGAAAGACATGGCGGCCCCCGAAGAGAGGACCCACTCCTCATGTAAATATACATTAATGGACTCATTTAAGGGTAATGGGGGAAATAATACATTTATTTAAGTGATTATGAGAATGGCAATATGTCATTGTTTTGTAATATTTTTTTCTCTACCAACAGGAAGTGACAGAAATGACCCAAATCTTACGCACTGCACCTTTAAGATGTACGTAGTTTGAGATGTAACCACAGACAGTGTGTGACACCCGTCAGTGATGAAGTCATGACGACTGTGATTGATGAGTTATGCTCTCCACACGTCCACATGGGTCACAGCTGGTGTCAGACCATCACAGCAATCTCTCTAGTTACTGGGTATTTTTACTCTTATTATCCGTTTCCTCGGCAACACACACACACACACACACACACACGCACACACACGCACACACACACTGACTGTCGGTATTGATGGATGTTGTTCTGCATTTCTAATGCTATTTCAGAGCATCACCGTGAGTCAGGAGATCGTCAACACCTGTGGCTTTAGTAAACATACTGAGAGAAGAAGGTGAGGGAGATGAGCGGAGGAGGCTTTTCATTCTTATGATTCTACGTTTGACACTTTGCACCTTTAATTTCATAACCAATTTTCCTTGGTTTCAGCTCATTTTTATTTTTTTCCCCTCATTGCACAAAAAAACATCTGAAAATGATTCAACTAAGGAAATACATTTCTTCATATATTTTTTTTTTTTTAAATCTTCGCTGGAAATACTCTTATGTTATGAAATAGCTGAATTTGTACATCACCCCAACAGAACTACTACCGGGCCCTCGTTTCATCAGCCTATGAGCTGAAGCCTCAAACCACCCCAGAGGGTTGAATCCTCCCCCCAAACAGTGGGTTCCCCCTTTCATAGTCTCTTCTCCATAGCAACCAATGAAATGCTGATGCAGCGCTATTCACCTTGAAAGAGAACACCAACATGCACCAGTCCCAAATGGCATAAATTAATAAATCTGAATACTACATGCAATGCCACACTGGCCCTTTTTAATCTTTAATATCAAACACCTCCTCATTTGCATATGAAGAGAGGGTGTCTCCTCTCAACATGAATGGAGCCTTGTTTACTGCATATGAATGAGAGTCTGTGTTGGGATTGTATTTATAGTATGAAGACAAAACACAAAGGGAGCTGATCTTCTTATGTTAATTTATGTTCGCATATGTCCCCTCTGGATGTAATGCTGAGTTTTGATAATAAATGAGTTAATTAGTTCATCTCGGGGTCCTCCGTCAGAGCTGGGGGGCTCTAAGAGAGACGACGAGTTGTAAGTATTATCAACAAAAACTTGCAGTTCACAGGGTGGCCACTTGGGGCTGCCTCCAAAAGCGAGTCGATCCCCACAGACTGCCACGTTAAGATGATTCAACTTTAGAGGTGAATTTATGATGAAAGAGAGACTCGCATTTAAAGAGAAATGAGATGTTTTTCTAACTCGCTTATTCTTGAAAATTGTGCATAATTAAGGGGCGTGGCCTCTTGAGTGACAACTGGGCAGCACTTGCCCTTTCTGTGGTTGTTGCAACAGCACCATGCATGGGCTCACCCCGGCTCTACCTGTGCTCCGCCTCTTTGCCCATTTTTGGATAAACCAGGAAGTAGGAGGAGTTAGTCATCGGCAAGAAGCCTCATAAGCACTCTGCAGAAATCAATGAGTGATGTCACCGATTCTCCATCCACCTGTATATAAAGTCTCTGCTGAAAACAAGTAAAATAGCCGGTAGTTGAGCAATTACAAGAACGACACCATTGACAGCATCAGGACTGACATGTGTCTCTGCATTAATGAACTATTTATAACTGTCAGACTCACACTTTACCATATTTCCATATTAGCGCCTCATCTTATTTTTGTCCAAACAGGCCGTCTGAACTTATTTTTGTCCCAGTTCTTGCTGATAAAAAAAAAAAAATTCTCTGTGTCTGTTTAGTGTGATTATCTGTAGTTATATTCAGACATGGCCGTGTTTCAACTCTATTTTTAGGTGCGGGTGGCTCTTCTGATGTTTGATGCCTGTGAAGGTGTCTCTTTGTAAACGACTGCGCCTGTTCTCTGTGGCCTGATATAACGAAGAGAAGTGTCTGTACACGGGAACGTGTTGTGCTAGTGAACTGGTGGTGCAGGATTTGGGAGGATGTGAAGTCGGAGAAGATCTTTGTGGCCCTGATGGAAGAAGAAGGGGAAAAAAAACAAAACTCACAGCTGCTACTTGTGCTGTTTTCTGGCCTTTGGCCCGCCACCGTCTCAGAGAGGCATTTAGTATTCAGCTGGGGCTCAGTCTGCTGCTCCCTGTGCACACAGGAGCAGCCACAGGCTCCGGCTGCTCTCTGATTACATGCATCACATCTACAGCACTTTGATTCACATTACGCACCAGATTCAGCTTGTTTTTAAGTCACGTCGGTTCCGAATTGAACTCTGTTCCTGTTTATGGAGAAAAGAAAATTCATATAAGGTACGTCAATCAAAATCGGACGGGTAAAAGTACATGTCTTGTTTCTGCAAGGCTGTTTTGAGCACAGCTTTTATTTTGAAAAGAAAAACATTGTATGCATGGCTACTAAACTACTAAAAACTACTTATTTTATTGTGTCCCTGACCTTCTCCTAATACTGATCCTTCCACTCTACATCCTCCATCTTTGGACTTCCTCCCTAATAAGTGTGCTAACTGCTATTACTGGACAACGTTGACAATAAATTGTAATTTAAGGTCATTATCTTGTTCTGACGACCATATGGGCCTTTTCTTCAGTGGCACGGGGGGACAGTGTCCAAAGACAGCTAATGTTGGAGGGGGTTCATGGGGACGGTGGGAGGTGCACAGGAGGATATTTCAGCAGGATATTTTCTGTCTGGACTTTGAATTTGGTCATTAAAAAGTTTTAAAGTCGTTTTTTTTTTTCATTCAGTGTTTGGTTGCCAAAAGATTATTCCTCACGAATCAACCTCAAATTTGTTTTATCTTGTTTCAATACCTCGCAGTCAGTTTTGAATGTGAAGAAAAATCTATTTTAAGTAAATACTGATGCATGTTGAGGTATCTGTCCTACAAATTCACTAATATTTGCTGTTGGTTTGGTCTCATACTTTGCATATATAAGTATCAGATCAATGAAATGCTGTAAGTTCAGCATTAATAAAAAACACTGTCTGATTAAACTGTATCACCTAATCAGACTGACACAGACACCAGCAGATATGTGTCACAACACAAAATGGATAGAACCACTTCCTGTTTGTCTTCAAATTAAAATCACAAGCCAATTGTTGATGGAACGCTTTGTATCAAGGACCATTATGGAGCTTTTATTTTGAAAAGATGCTAACTATATATGCAACTAGGCAACTAACAAAACTTGAACCATCTTTGAAATGTGTATACTAAATGCAGTTGAGCCCAATAATATAGAAAATTAAAGATATTGTTTGCAGATAAACCAGGTAGGATGAACACAAAGCTTTCTAACTTGACATCCAGCTCACAAACCATAAAAAGTGAAAGTTGACCCTATAGCCTCAGCCCAGGAGAAGAAATCACAATAAACCCACGTTTCCAAGAAGCTCTGCATCTGGTGCCATTAGTGCGATGCCAGTTTACACCTCCCTCACTCACGACCCAAACGTTTGTGGCTCTTTAAAACAAAGCTTGTACTCATCATCATCAGAACTAGAGACCCAGGCCCGAGGACGTCTGATCCCAACGCCGGGCTCCTCTCCGAGAGGAGACGGCGATTCTAAGCGGCCATTACGGCTCTTTTATGGAATCATTTAGTCCTCTGAGCCCACAACAGTCCATCAAGACCGGATGGTCTCCACAGAGATGTAATGGGGGCCGGGCCCTGTAAATCAAAGTGAGTAAAAACGGAAGCCCATTCACATTAGTAATGGCTAATTAGCTCGTAGCACCGAGGGCTGTCTGCTGCCTTTCCTGCTGGAGCTGCATGAGTCCGTCTGCGGCGGCTCGGGGAGGGAAGCTGCAGCTTTGCGTTTTCACGGGTCATTTTACGTCTCCCTGGGGCGCGGCGGGAGCGATGCACTTTCAAACGTCTTTCTGCAAAAACGAGAAGAAGATGACCACGTGCTGCTCCTCCCAGAAAAGCACAGGTTTAGGATGGCAGCTGCAGCGGGACGCAGGGGTCTCTGCTCGCAACTAGAACTGAAACGATCCATCGATGAACCCACTCGAAGGGATTATAACAATCGTTCGATTACAGATTCCCTGAATCGAATAATGGAATAATTCATGTTTTGCTGGAACTGTTTGAGGTTAAAGAAGTGAGAGTTACTTCTCATTCACAAACACTCGTGAGATGTACACAAGCCTGCGCGCACACACACACACACACACACACACACACACACACACACAGGCTTCCCAGCGATGGTGTCTACAGGCCGACTAGACATGAAAATATCAGGTTAGGTTTCGGAATAGGTTTTCCACCGATTCAAAGAATCATTCAATCCAATCGGATCAAAGAAATTCATCGCTAGATTCATCGGTTGCGAAAACCCTTGTTGGAGGACGCAGCCTGCAGCAGGACTCTGGGCGCGGATGATTCGCTCCGACGGCACTTTCTCGCGGAGAGGACCTTTACTCTGGTGACGGAGGCGGCGCGATGCGATGTCGGGCCTTTGAAATTCAAATCACGTCTTCCACTTCATGTCCCACTCACGGCTTTGAAAGTTCTCATGAAAGCCCGAGCGACAGAGACGCAGCCGACGCGCGCTGGCAAGGAGCGGAGAGGCGAAATCAGCGCCGTCCCAAAAATAGATGTCAGCGCAAACCCCAAAGACTCAGATCGCTAATCAGACGCCACAGAGGCTGTGAGGTGGCGAAATGTACGGGAACGCGGCTATTTTTAGACTGCCGCCATCATGAATGTGAGGCTCTGCCTCGTTCAGAGTAAAGAAATGTCAAATCAACTCCAAATGTTTTATTCCGTCGCTAAATCTTTGATGACTCTTTAAATTCTTTATTTTATTTCAAGCCGTGTCCTTGGAATTGACATCTCTTACTTGAGGAGACGTTGAATATTCTGATGCGCGGTGAGCTACATGCGCATCTCGAATATGAATCATATTCAGCTGTGTGAAAGGTAATAGACACAGCTTGTGTGAGCAGGATAATCGGAGACTGGGATTGAAAACATTGGACTTTGAGTCTTTACCTTAACTTTAGGGAAGATATGTCAAAAGCCAAGTCATACACTTGAATCAGCATCTATAGAGATGATGCAATTCTATGAGTCCGATACAGAAGTGGAAAAGTGTGTAGTTCACAGGGTGGCCACTAGAGGCTGACTCCAAAAGCGAGTCAATCCCCATAGACTCCCATGTTAAAATGGTCAACTTCAACTACTGGTTTGGTCCCAATCAGTCAAGACTATTTTTTTTTTTTTTACTCGCTGATTTATATTCTATCTCGGTTTGAACTTGTGCAGAATTCAGGGGCGTGACCTCTCGAGTGACACCTGGGCCCGACCTGATGCTGCGACAGCACCGTGGGTTCACCCCGGCTCCACCTGTATCTCCGCCTCTTTGCCCATTTTTGGCTGAACCAGGAAGTAGGAGGAGTCAGGGCAAGATGAGCCTCACAAGCACAAACCGAGACCCGGGTCCACACCTGGAGGTTTCCGGTCCGATCTGGGCTCCGCTCTTGCGCCTCATCAGCGCTCACACAGACCCAGATCGGTGTGAGCGGGATCTGGTTCAGTCAGTTCCGATGCAAAGCCTCCGAGATGGAATCACAATTACATTACAGCCAGGCTGCAAGAAGCGCGTGGTTTAGTGTTCACCGGATAATTCTCTTTAAATGTGGGACTGCGGGGTATTTTTGTTTGCGTTTAGTGCAGCGTGTGGGTGAAAACTCACATCAGCTTCGGCAAATGTATAAAAAAACCACTCCGGCGCACTTTGAGAGGCAATCTGCAGAGCAGAAGCGCCCGCGCCTCCTGCAGCGCCAGCATCATAACATCCTGCAGGGCCCCGACTCCTCGCTGGCGAACTTTACAGTGGCGCCCCGCGACGTACGAGGGCAGCCACGGCTACAGAGAGAGAACTTTACAGCAGCAAGGACGGAATTAGATTCTGAGCAAAATCACTTCACTGCCTGTCGTCAGGTGCTGCGCATAATGAGCAGGCAGTTATTTTGGTCTGGTGGGTGGAAAAAAGACCCAATTAGGTGCATTAACACTACAATTTCTTTATATATTTTTTACAGTTGATTTTATATATATATATATATATATATATATATATAATCATTAGTTTTATTTATGTTTCATTCATGCATCTGGTTTAAAAAAAAAGTCATTATATCATCCATATCATTAAGGTTCATTTAAAGGTCATCGTCCTGCAATACCCCCCCATTTCACCAGGGGCTGAAGCGTCTACACTATTGCAGGTTTTATATATAACATAATAGTAGGATATATCAGCACTGTTAGTAATTAGAAAACTATTGGCAGAGTAGGATAGAACACAGCATATTAATTATTACTATTATTATTATTATTATTATTATTATTATTAATGATAATAATTAGAATATATAATTTTTGGATGCGCTGGTGTACTGTATGAACGTACCCTTGGAGCGAGTAAAGTGTGATATAGTTGCCTGATTATAAAAAAATATAAACAGCAGAGAAAAGTAAAGGCTTTGTCCAAAGCTTTGTGAAGGATAAAGACACACACGCACATACACACACACACATAAACACACACACACACACACACACACACACACACACACACGCACACGCACACACACAACAGGTGGTGTCAGCTGAGCTGTAACCTGACATCTGCTCCAAAACGTGTCATTAAAAGATGATCATCTGCTCGTGGAGACATGGACTGTGCGCGGCCACAAACTGTCCTGCGCTCACGCCGATCGGTGTCTCCGCTAGTGAAGAGAAATCTGTCAGTGCAGGGCGACACAGGCAGACTGCACCTTTAAAAGCCCCCCGACGGAGGCACAGCAGACATATGCACCGGCTTATATGCGTTATATCCCTCTTACGGGGCGCACTCAGAGAGAGGGGCGAGGTTTAGGCGCCATTAACATCAGTTAGAAGAGAAAGATCAGAGCTTCATGGATCCTCACAATTAGACTTTGCTCTATTCACAGAAAGTGATGCAGCAAACACACGAGCTGAGGGATCAGCTCACTCTGCGGAGTGAGGGGGGGGGGGGGGGGGGGGGGGGGGGGGTGTTAAAGCATCACATGTGAATATCCGGATTCCACTGAACAAATCCCACTGGCTTTAAACACAGCAAATCCATGTGCACTTTTCAGGAGCCACGTGCTCGCTGCTGATGGGTTTCACACATTAAAGGTGCAGTGTGGAAGATTCGGTGACATCTAGAGGTGAAGTTGCATGTCGTGTCCATCGCCTCACCCTCACCCTTCCAAGCAAGCAGGAGAACCTATGATCAATAAAACTCAAAAGGTTTGGTAAGTCCACTCTGGGCTACTGTAAAAACATGGCGGCGTCCGTAGCGAGGACCCACTCCTCATGTACATATATATCAATGGGGTCATTTAAGAGTAATGTAAAAAAATATATATATATATATATATATATATATGTTATTGTAAATGAATGAAAATGTCAGTATGTGATTGTTTTGGAATAGTGACAAAATGGCTGAAATCTTAAACACTGCACCTTTAAGAACACAAATATTGACCTTTTGATAGTGGTCCCACAATGACACGCGTTCTCAGCTCAGGTAGAGGACGTGTGTGAGTGACATGACTCAGCTAAGAAGCAGGATTCGACAAGTACAAGTGTAGAAGTACAGACTCGGGAACGTAAAAGAAAAAGAAACATGGAAGGATCTGCCAATCGTTCAAAAAGTTCCCGGCCTAACCCAGGAAATGTCACAGGACAAGGTTAGTTCATGTGTTTTGGTTGTGGGATAAGTGACGAGTCAGCAGTTAGTATGCAGATTTCATCTCATCTGGAGATGAGAGAGAAAAAAAATGCGGTGGAACATTGAATGTGTTTAATCATTGTAAATCTTTAAGATCCAAGGACGTTCTTTTTTTCATCCTCTATGAACATTCCATTCAGATTTACCGCCTCTGGTCCTCGGCCTGATTCATCCACAGTGGAACAGTGGGTCACGGGGGAGGCCATGAAAATAGATTCCAGCCTTTTAGAGGAATTTTATTGCCTCGTAAAATATAGAGCGGTGTGATTAAGTGGGCGGCGTATTTGTGAACGTGAAGGTGTTACGACATGATGAGGGAGCCAACAAGTGATCTCCACCGTGTCATCTGCTGAATCAGCGGGATCGTGCGCCCACGCGCTGAGGGAGTCGCTCTTCACGTAGACTTACATTTATTCCCGGAGACTGAAAAGGTCCAGGATGTAAGATTTAGGTGCATTTTATTATTCCTCTGTGGGAAGAGATGCGGTATAAAATAGTCACACTCATGTTTTTAAAGAGTGCCTGATCAAAATGATTGAAAATGAACCCTTTGTATCTACGGGTCCTCGATATGGACAACCTGTAGATGCTGCACCATCATGCTTTCACAGGGGCCCACGAGGGTGAAAACATGCAACTTCACCCCTGGATGCAGCTGAATCCTACACACTGTACCTTTATGGGTGCACGTTACACATCGTCAAGTTTGTGCGTGTGTTTCTGTGTCGGAGTCACGTTTTTTTTGTTTTTTTTGTTTTGTTTGTCATTTCCTGTTTTATTTTGGTGAGGGTTCCCTCCCGTTTTTTTTCTGCACTGTCTCTGTCTTTACCCTGGTCCTGTCTGATTTAAGCCCCCCCCACCCCACCCCACCCCACCCCACCCCCCACCCCACTTCTTCATTGTCAGTGCGTTGTTCGTCATTCATCGTCGTCACGTTCCCTGTTCCTCGCTCGTGAAGATATTCTAGTTTTGTTTAGTTTATAGTTACGTTTAGGGTCGTTTTATTGCTCTTGCCATCGTGCATTCCCTTTTTTTCCACGTTACTCAAGTGAGCAATAAAGACTCCTTGAATTCCACGTTCTGACTCCGTCTCGTTGCATTTGAATCCACGCCTGTGTGCGCGACCCTGACGGTGCAGTGTGGAAGGTTTTTGGTCACTTCTAGAAATATTGCAAAACACTTCTGTACCGACATATTCACAAATTGCTAATCACTTTAGTGTTGAAGAGGAGTAAATGTGGATGTACCAAACATCTTTTGAGTTTCGATGACAACTAAAGTCGACTGTGGCTGCGTGCTCATAGCGGTGAGGGTGAGGTGATGGATACGTCATAGCAACTTCACCTCTAGAGGTCACCCAATCTTACACACTGCACCTTTAACTCCAAACTATAACCACTATGCTTGCCTATGAGCCTGCAACACACCTTAACCTGTCGGACCCCAAATAACCTTGGTCCCCAGAAGCAGGCTATAAGAAAACACACACACACACACACACACACACACACACACACACACACACACACACACACACACACACACGCACACACACACAAAGCCATTCGAGATCGAATGAAGACTCGGAATAAAAAG